>JAVXUP010001036.1:0-295210 GCA_033070095.1 Escallonia herrerae
CCTTCCCCGGATGATACAAGATCTTGCAGTCATAGTCCTTAAGCAATTCCAACCATCGACGTTGTCGCATATTCAATTCTTTTTGCGTGAAGAAAAACTTAAGACTCTTGTGATCGATGTATATCTCACACGTCTCACCATATAGATAATGCCTCCAAATCTTCAAACCGAAAACCACTGCGGCCAATTCCAAGTCATGTGCTGGGTAGTTCACTTCATACGTCTTGAGTTTCCGTGAGCCATAAGCAATAACTTACCCGTGCTGGATTAAGACACATCCCAAACCCTTTCGTGACGCATCACTATATACCACAAATCCTCCCGTCCCCGAAGGTAGAGAAAGAACTGGAGTGGAAACCAATCCTTTCTTTAATTCTAGAAAGCTGCGATTACACTCTTCCGACCACTCGAACCTAACCTTCTTCCGGGTCAATCGAGTCAATGTAATAATAAGTTTTGAAAACCCCTCAATAAACTTGCGGTAATAACCGACCAAACTGAGGAAACTACAAACTTTGCCAACCGTTCTTGGTCTTTCCCAATTCCACATTGCCTCCACCGAGATCCCATCTTTAGATACCACGTGCCCTAAGAACACAACTTTATCAAGCCAAAACTCACATTTATCAAACTTGGCGTAAAGCTTCTCTTTCCTCAAAATCTGTAGCACCATACGTAAATGTTCTTCATGTTCTTTTTTGCTTCTAGAGTAGATCAATATGTCATCAATAAAGATTATGACGAATTAGTCCAAATATCAATTGAATACCCAATTCATCAAGTCCATAAATGTTGCAAGTGCGTTAGTCAACCCAAACGGCATTACAACAAATTCATAGTGTCCATACCTCGTGCGGAAAGCAGTCTTGGATATATCATCCTTCCTAATCTTCAATTAGTGATAACCCGATCTCAAATCAATCTTGGAAAAGTATTCCGCACCTTGAAGTTGATTGAACAAATCGTCAATCCATGGCAAATGATACTTATTGCGAACTGTAATACGGTTTAACTCCCTATAATTAATACACAATCTCATCGTTCCATCCTTCTTCTTTACAAATAAAACAGGTGCACCTCAAGGAGAGACGCTTGGGCGAATGAAGCCTTTCTCGAGCAATTCTTGAAGTTGAACCTTAAGTTCTTTAAGCTCGGCTGGGGCCATACGATAAGGAACCTTAGAAATTAGAGTAGCTCCCAGTATAAGGTCTATAACAAACTCGATTTCACGATCTGGAAGAAGACTAGGGAGTTCCTCCAGAAACACATCTAAAAATTTGCTGACGATAGGAATAACGGATAAATTTTGAATAGCTATTCGAGTATCCACAATGTGAGCTAAATATCCTTGACATCCCTTCCTAAGCAAACGCCTAGCTCGCAAGGCAGATATAAGGCAAGACGAAGTAACAGGCGTAGAACCTTTAAACTTGAACTTAGATTGACTGGGAATCCAGAAATGCACTTCTTTGGCATAGCAATCCAACGAAGCATGGTCGGAAGACAACAATCCATATCGAGAATGACGTCAAAATCTCGAATGTCCATAGCTATAAGGTCAGCGGGTAACAGTCTACCCTCAATACGTACTAAGCAAGGCTTGTACACTGTAGTTACTAATACAGATTTTCCCACCGAGGTATCAATCATCAAATAAAACTCTAAAAGTCGTGGGTCGGTACCCAACTTACACGCAAGAGAAGGGGTTATAAATGAATGCGTGGATCCAGGGTCAAACAATGCATGAAAAGGATGATAACCAATCTGAACTGTACCTGCCACTACGTCGTTAGAAGTTGTGGCATCCTTGGCAGTTAAAGCATAAGCACGACCTTGTACTCTCGGCCTCTGGTCCCCCGTTGGCGGTTTAGCTCCAACCGGAGCTTGAGTGTTATAAGTCTTCTCCTTCTTTGGATACGGGCATTCCATAGCATAATGCCCCACTTTCCCACAGTTGAAACATGAATTTGTCAAACGATGGCATGACTTATCCCCATGATTCTTGTAGTGCAAACTTTCGTACCCCCTTGAGTCGATTTCATACCTTCTTATAAAGTTACTTTCTTTTTGTTCTGACCACCACTTTTGTTCTTGTCCGAAGCTTCTGCACGGCTTCTTTTGTGTCTCAACTCCTCTTGCTCTTTCAAAAATTCCCCGTAGTCCGTCTCTAGAATCCCGGCCCGTTCAACCACCTTGGCATAAGTCAGAAGCTTTAGAGCCAACAATCGGTTCTTGATACCGCGCTTCAATCCCTTTTCAAATCTTCATGCCTTGCAATTTTCAGTGTCAACCAAATGCGAGGCACGCCTTGACAAAGAGGTGAACTTCGTATCATATTTTGCCACTGTCATATCGTTCTGTACTAACTTCAAGAATTCTTCCTCTTACATTTTGAGGAAAGTACTTCTTGAAGAAAATACTCTTAAACCGTTCCCAAGTCATGGGATGATCAGTGATGATCCTCTGTGTGCGCTTGACCATCTTTCACCAATGATCGGCTTCATCTTCTAACATGAAAACTGCATACGCCACATTTTGCTCGTCACTGCTATCTCAAAGGTCAAACACCTTCTCATTTCTGGTTCACCCATGCTTCAGCCTTCTCCGGATTGGGTCCCCTCTAAAAGCAGGCACTAACTTCTTGACTTTCTCCAAATCTCCAGTTTTAACACCACCGTTCTGCTCATTGTTTTGATCTTGGTGTAGCGATACCCTGTTACCACCTACAATTCATTTTGCCAAATTTTGAAATCCATGTAGAATGGCCTCCACAACTCCATCATTGTTGGTGGATCGTGAGGTTTTTTGGCGTTATGATTAGAGCATCTAGAAGGCATGGTACTCCTAGCACATCAAACGAAGCTGTATAAGCTTACAAATGCACAAGGATGCACACTAGTCAAGAGAGACCAAATCTAATCGCGCAATCATTTCATAACGCTTTAAACCTAGGCTCACTCGAGTCTACAGAATCACAAACCTAAACTTTGATACCAACCCTATCATGCCCCCAAACCGGGAGGCCGCAACTGCTATCTAACAATAAGAATTACCGCTATAGTACTAAAGATACGGTATAAACAGAGCAACTAAAAGGTCTCAAAAGGAATATCTCCATAGAGCAAATGTCGGAAACAATCCATTCTCAAAATATTCCTCCACTGAGTATTCTATTACAAAACAATTTCTAATCACAGCGGACAAATAGTTATACAAAACAATTCTATCAAATTACCAAAACCGGGTAAAGTTCCCAAAAGAATATAACTACAAAGTTTATCAAACCAAAAGCAAAATCTCATAGCTCCAAGCTGCCATAAGAATCAAGAGTCACTTCCTTCACCTGTGGCAGAGGCAAGGTAAGAAGACAAATGGGTGAGCTCAAATAGCCCAGTAGGATAAACAAATGGTAAGATGTCAAGCAATAATGGCATGATCTAATAACAATACTAGAGGAAACGGACCAATCATGTCTTACTAAGTATCAAAGATTAGCATATAACCCAAAACACATTTCAATTATATGCAGGGTATGCTACAAACATGCGATGACTATGGTGGTCATAAGACTCAAATGTCGAACCAAACATACAAACATCAAACGTGTTCTCCGGAGCGTACTAGGAGGCTTCGGCTTTTTAGTATAACAAACATGTGTCCAAAGGACCCACTCTATTTTGAGAGTTGTTCAACATAGTCAGTCTATCTTAAATTGACAGTCACAAATGTACAAATTCAAAGTTGTGCATCATTAACGCACAACTAAAAATGGGAAAACAATATTCTCTATGAGAGCAAAATGGAAAAATCAATTGCAAACAAACATAGATGAATCAAAAGTGACGAAAGTATGAGCATTCCAATTTCGAAGATACCTTTCCACAGCAAATTAAAAACATATAAACCCTTACCGCAATAAGCTTTCGAACAAGGAAAACTTTAAAGCACCACCTTGATACCCAAGGAGCTTTCCAAGCCTTCTAATCTCTCTCTCTCCCCGCCGAAAAGGAAAGAAACAGAGAACAAAAGGAACAAAGAACCTAAAAAGGCTAGAAAAGAACTAGGACAACTATTTATAAGACAAGAATTTTTTTTAAGTTTTCATTCGAAGGAAAAGACTTTCTTTCGACCAAATTTTGCAGAAACAAAAATGGTTCAATTTTTTTTTAATTCGACTGAAAATGAGTTTTCATTCGAATTAAAACTTTTTTTTTTTTTTTGCATTCTATCGAAAACTAGTTTTCATTCGAATTAAAACTTTTAATTCGACCGAAAACTTCAGTAGCTCATTTTACACACAAAAATATTTTTATTCGAAGCAAAACCCATTTTCATTTGAAGCCAAACTGTTTTCTTTCGACTGAAAACTGGTTTTCATTCGAATTAAAACTTTTAATTCGACCGAGAACTTCACAAACTCATTTTACACACAAAATATTTTTTTATTTGAAGCAAAACCTATTTTCATTCGAAGTCAAACTATTTTCATTCTACCAAAAACTGGTTTTCATTCGAATTAAAACTTTTAATTTGACCAAAAACTTCAGAAACTCCAAAACATCATTTCCCTTCATCTTGATTCGAATGAAACCACTTTTCATTTGACCTAAAATTTCAGAAACAACAACAACCATTTTCTTAATTATTACCAAAAAGACCACAAACTTATTTACTTAAAATAATAATAACGAACAAAGGAAAAAAAATCGGGGTATTACAACCAATTCCTCCAACTTCAGTACATTCAGGTCTTTGGCTTCTTGAATGGCTTTGAGTTTTGCTTCCCATCTCTTGGGAAGAGATTTAAGAACTCTTCTTACGATCTCCTTCTCTGGGTATGATTTTTCCAAATGCTTAAGTCCATATATAATGAGAGTAAACATTGAGTACATCTTATTTATGGACTCATGTTCCTTCATCTTGAAGGCCTCATACTGCTGGACTAACATATTAATCTTAGTTTCCTTTACCTGATTGGTTCTTTCATGAGTAACCACCAACCGTCTCAACATTTGTTTAGCTGTCTCACATGCTGAGACTCGATTGTACTCATTCATGTCAAGGTCACAGCTGATAATGTTTTTTGCTTTGTCGTTCATGGAGAAAGCTGTGCCTCATGAGCATCCATTTCAAGAATTCCTTTGGGAACCTTTGTTCCATCTGATCCATCCTTCATGGGAATAATATGACCATTCTCTATAACGTACCATACATGAATATCCTGCCTTAGAAAATTTCTCATCCGATTTTTCCAGTAACTATAATTGTCGCTCTTCAATAAAGGTGGTCTAGTGGTTGCTGAACCTTCTTCCGTAATAAGATCTTTAGCACTTGACTGTTAAGTCACAGAGAAAATACTAGAGCACACGGCTCTGATACCACTCTTAGGTCCTTAAATACACCTAGAAGGGGGGGGGGTGAATAGGTGTTTTACAACTTGAGTTGAAATTTGAAAACTAAATTTACAAAGTAATAATAGAAATAGTAAATATAAAACAACACAGAGAATTATACTGGTTCGACCCCACCAGCCTACATCCAGTCCCCGAGCACTTTACACAAAGGAGACCTACTCGAACCTTTCATTAACCAGCTAGCTTTGGGTGCTAGCTCAAACCGCAGTACAGATTTTGAAACCCTTTAAGGTTTCCAACGATTATAAGTGAAAATAAGATTTACAATTGAGATGTAACAACACACTCCTTTACGAGTAGATATTACTATTAATACAATAAAGCTAAGTTTTTTTAGGTGGTAAGATATGTAATCTCTCAAGAACAAAACCAAGAAGCTTGCAGCTCAATTTCTCAAAGTATGAACTCAATCAAAGAAGAATGGATGAAAGTGTGAAATAAGATGAAAGAGTCTTTTGAGAAGTTAGAGAGAAATTTTCTCAGAGATTCAAGAAGTTATCAAGAAATGCTCTCAAAGTCCCTTTTTATACTTGAAGAAAATAAGACCGTTAAAAAGGGATGACACTAAGTTTTATTCGAATAAAAGATCAAAGTTGATTCGAATGAAAAACATTTCTAAAGAATTTGGTCGAATGAATTGAATCTAAGATTCATTTGAACGAAATGTTAGAGCTGAGAGATGTTGAAGCCATTAAAGGATTGAGTCGAATGAAAACTACTTTTCATTCAAGCGAAAATGTTGCTTCAAATAAAAACTTTTGGCTTCGACCGAAAAAATTGGCTTAACCAAAAACTTTGGTTTTGACTTTTACCGAAAATCTTGGCTTCGACCAAAAACTTTTAGCTTCGACCGAAAATCTTTGGCTTCAACCGAAAGTTTTGGCTTCGACTGAAAATATTGGCTTCGACCGAAAACTATTTGGCTTCAAATAGGTTTGGAACACGTTAGGGTGGAATCTATGAGGGTCAAGGGCTTTAGTAATGCCCATTTAATGAAGGGCTATCTTGACTTCATTTGCAGAGATAAATTGAGCTAACTACTCCAAGTCAGATTGTCCTTCAAAAGGTGACACAAGCTTTTCATGGGAGCAAAAACCTCAATTGATATGCTAGTGTAGATATTTCTTCAAGTGTCCGTTCAAAGTCCATGAGTACCATGTAGGCATTACCTATCCATTCATTGTTATTGTTTTCTATCATTTCCATGATATTTTGGCAACGTTGATTGTTAGTTACGGTGTGAAAAGAATGTATATTACGATTGCCATAAACTCTCCCAACTTATACGCGAATGGAAGTGCCTTTCTCCAACCGCAGTAGGGAGTGGTATTGGTTTTGAAGGTCATCTTTAAGGTAGAATAGAAAACACAGCTGCTTGAATTGGCTCTTTGGATACTCGCAAGTCTAGTTAGCAACTTTTTCTTGTTGAAATGCAGAGCATGAAATGCTGAATGACTCAATTGGGACGGGGTGGTAATGAGGGTGTTTAATTTTGAATCAAAGTTAATACCATCATGAAGGGATGGGATACAAATGATTGGAAACATTGGGGCCAGGTTAAGGCTAGAATAATGCAGTTTCAAACCTAAAAGGTCTCCTGTGAGATGGATGTCAGTTCTTCTATGTTCAGAATGAAGGAGGCATGTTGTAAGAAGATTACAAGGATGCACTACTTTGGAAGTGGTCCAGCCGAATTTGGTTAGGCATGGCTCTGTTAAGGCATTTTGAGCTACAATGTAACGACCGTTATTCCAGTTGAATAGAGGACCACGGTAGACTAGGTCAATTAGATTACCTAAATCAAGGAAAAATTTGGCTGTTATCCCAGTTGGAGGAATCTTCCTCCTAGCCCCTATATAGTGACAATCAATTGTCTTTACATGTTTCTAAAGACTTTTATTTAGCGACGTTAAAAAAAGTGCTGCTAATAATTATCCCTGAAAGTGTTAGAAGAAAAGCTGTTAGAAATATTTAGTAATTATTAATTGTTACTATACACGGGATTGGAGGAAGATTCCTACAACCCAGGTAGGAGGCAAAGTTTATTCCTAAATCAATACAGGCAAGAAGCAAGAAGGGCCTCCCACCCATCTTTTCCAGTCTCTGCAATATTTCAGTGAAGTCCCTGGCCCAACCATTAACAAATAGAGTTCGTGGGATTTTTAAGCCACCATAATTGTTTGTGAAGGATTATATATATCAACATGCATATAATTGACATAAGTAATCTTGAAGTGGCATCTTTACTTACTCGGACAAGAGCATAGATACATTAATCAGATTGGTGAACAATGTCCACCTGCAGTTATATCCCGAGTTTGAAAGGATCCATATTTCTTCTTTGTGCCCATTCTGATCCTTGTAGTGCAATTGAGTTCACGCAAGCAGGGGTGGATCTAGGATGTGCAATCCCGGGAGGGGGGGGGGGGGTTGGACCAGACACTCGTACAAAGTTACTGATTTGTATAACATAGAAACAATCATCTACATCATCAAAAGTTGCATTACTAGGAAAAAAAATAAAGTGCATGAGCATTAGAATTTTTCACCTAGTGTATTGAAAAATAAAAAGCATGGAGTTTTCAAGTACTTTATGGAATATATAACTATTTCAAATTTGAAGTTCATCTTGCTCATCTTTTCAACCAAATATGAAAGCAAATTATCACTATATTGAATTAAAAAGTCTCTTCAATACAATTTTAACAACAAAATATTTCGACTTTGCATAAGATAGTGATTTAATGGCATGTATAATATACCAATATATTTTTAGCGGTTTAGAAAGAGACTTATTAATGACGTCTAAAAAGAAAAATAAAGCAAATTAAACTATATGTATATTTCATTCATCAATGGTATTCTTGTAATAGTTTAGAGTCTTAAGTCTAAGAGTAAATATGGATTACAGAATTTACCCCGGTGCCTCTTACTTTTGTTCTTTTGATGTCATAAGTGAGGCTTCCATGGTAACTTCCTATAAAGACCCATCTTCTTCATCTATTCCTCTATTCTCCAGTTCTGCAACTCCATAAGAGATGACGGAAAGGTTTGAACACAGCTTATTCGTTTCACGAATTAGGGGGTAACCATGTCTCCCTAGGGGTCCTACATGAAATCCACCCCTGAACGCAAATTGGCCTGAAAAGAGGATGACCCGCTACCATAGCTATTCCCAAAGGAAAAGATTAATTGACATTGGAGCTGAAATTGAGTAGCGCTCTTTGTAGTGCAGTGGTGCCACAATAAGAGGCTGATTCATCTCTTCTCATTGTGACAATATGAAAGCTGTCCCATGCGGGACTTTAACTCCTTCACCACAATTAGCATAGTTTGCTTGTGTCTGGCTCTTGAAGGAACCTGACAGTTACTACAATTGACATAAGCTGGCGAAAGGAGGACGTTTGCCCTTATCTCGATGTTGTCTTTTTGAAAAGTTGAACGAGAATAAGTTTGCCTCGTCGAAGGTTGAGACTCACCCATTCTGATCCTTGTGGTGCAACTGAGTTCACGCAAGCAGGGGCGGATTCAGGATGTGCATTCGGGTGGGGGGGGGGGGGACGGGGATGGGGGTGGGGGTAGGGTGAGGGTAGGGTGAGGACCAAGCACGCGTACAAAGTTTCTGATTTTTATATCATAGAAACAATCATTTACGTCATCAAAGGTTGCATATTACTAGGAAAAAAAAAGTGTACGAGCATTAGAATTTTTCACCTATTGTATTGAAAAACAAAAAGCATGGAGTTTTCAAGTATATTATGGAATATATAACCATTCTAAATTTGAAGTTCATCTTGCTCATCTTTTCAACTAGATATGAAAGCAATAATCACTATATTGAATTAAAAAGTCTCTTTAATACAGTTTTAGCAATGAAATATTTTGACTTTGCATAAGATAGTGTATTTAGTGGCATGTATAATATACCAATATATTTTTAGCGGTTTAGAAAGAGACTTATTAATGACCTCAAAAAAGAAAAATAAAGCAAATTAAACTATGCATAAATTTCATTCATCAATGGCATTCTCGTAATAGTTTAAAGTATTAAGTCAAAGCGTAAAGATGGATTACAGAGATTTACTGGGTGCCCCTTACTTTTGTTCTTTTAATATCATAAGTGAGGCTTGCATGGTAACTTCCTATGAAGACCCATCTTCTTCCTCTATTCCTCTCCTCTCTGGTTCTACAATCCATAAATCTGACGGAAAGGTTTGAACACAACTTATTCATTTCAAGAAGTGGTGGGTAACCATGCCCCCTCTTCAGGTCATTCATGAGCTCCATCCCTGAACGCAAATTGGCAAAGGGGATGACCCGCTACCATTGCTATTCCCAAAGGAAAAGATTTACTGACGTTGGAGCTAAAATTGAGTAGCGCTCCTTGTATGTAGTGGTGCCACAATAAGAGGCTAATTCATCTCCTCTCATCGTGACAACATGAAAGCTGTCCCATTTGGGACTTTAATATCCTTCACCGAAGTTAGCGTAGTTTGCTTGTGTCTGGCTTTGAAAGGAACCTGGCAGTTACTATAATTGACATAAGCTGGCGAAAGGAGGACATTTGCCCTCATCTCGATGTCGTCATTTTGAAAAGTTGAACGCGAATAAGTTTGCCTTGTTGAAGGTTGGGACTCACTCAAGTGTAGGATCTATTGCTGAGTATGATGCTGAAAATGATTAGAATTGGTCATCCCCATATGGTAATGAATGGGTGCCAACAAAATGTCGCTGATGGGTGGGTATGGGGAGTCCAATAGTATTGTTGCTTGAAACGAAATTCTGATGGATTGGTGATGCCATCGTTGCTTGGGGTCTTCATAATACATCTATAATAATTATGGTGGTGGGTGGTTGCATATATAGAGGTGTCAAGGGTGGTTGGGGGCAAATCTAGGGTTTCGATACCTCTTATGTTTTGATTGCCATGAAGCAATCGATCATAAGAACTAATAGCCTGTTTGTGAGTTTTTTTAGGAGAGAAAAGAGAGGAAAAGAAAGGAAAGTGACCCATTTTCTCCATTTTCTCTAGTTTGTGAGTTTTTATAAGGAGAGAAAAGAAAGGAAAATGGAGGAAAGTTTGAGCCTCTTTTGTCTCTAATTCTTTCCTCCCAAAATTGGGAAGAAACGGAGAGAAAGGAAACTCTCATAAGTAATACTTTAATAACGCCTATATTACCCTTGAGATTATGATGCCTCAATTTTTAATGACTTTTAAGTTCTACGATATTTTACAAAAACCTATCATATCATTTATTACAAACAAACAGAAGACCAATTTGTGTTTTTTCAATAGCTAATTTGTGTGTTTTTTTTTATTGTGCACTAACCAGTGAAGACTTATCACGTTATTATGGTATAAACTTTCTGTTTTGTTCGACCAATTTTTTTTTTCGTTTGCATTATGTTCTTAGTTATGATCATACTTTAAAGTCTTTGTTTGGATTAGCATGCTATTGTATAAGGCTATGTATGTAATGTTGTATCATTTCTTTTCTTTTCTTCTGAACTCACAAACAAAAGAAATGAATGATGTTTTCCTCTCTCTCTTAAACTCACAAACAAGAGGAAGGAAAATTGTATTCCCTTCTCTTCCTTTCTCTTCTCTTCTCTCCCCTTCCTTTCTTTCTTTTCTTTTCCCTCATTTCAAAACTCACAAACAGGCTATAAAGGGTTGTACAAGACTTTGTGAAGTATCATCGACATGGATAGCAGGTGGGTATTTGGGGTTGTTGGCTTGTTAGGGGGATCGACAAGTGTGCAGGATCCGTTTGATGATTTGGTTTAGGGCTAACTAGAGAGGCCTAGGTGGATCCATGGCGTTTCTCAGAGGTATCAAGTGAGATATTATGGTTATGTCTTGGTGGTTTTGATGGAGTAAATAGAAGAGCTGAATTATGGATGGCAAATAAAATTGTGACTACGTCGATAGCTTTCATTGGAACTGCAGTGAGACGATGGAAGGTTTATCGAAATAGTTGTCTCTACGCGGCGGGTTGTGCAAGTTTATAGGGCTTGAGGTTTCATGGAGAAAACTTGACAATCTGAGTTGAAAGGAGCATTGCATGAGAACAATTTTTGTTAGGGCTAATTACACCCATGTCCCTGAGGTTTGGGTGTAATTACACGCGAGGACACAAAGTTTCAAAATGTAACATACGTGACCAAAAACGTTAAAAAAAGTAACACTTTTATCCAACCGTCAGTATTCCGTCCAAAAAGTATAATTTTCGTCATTACGTATTTTGAAAATGGCAATACTACCCCTGTACAGTATATCGTCACAAAAAGTATAATTTTCTCTCTCCATAATTTAAACCCTAAATCTGAAGTCATCGCCGGCAGCCTCCCTTCGCCGCCCCATGCCGCCAGCAGCCTCCCTCGGCCCACCCACCGCCGCTGTCGGAGCAGACCCACCACCAGGCATCGATCGCACCGGTGGGCGCGATGGTGCAAGCCCATCGTGGTGGTGATGGCGCTACCTTGCTGGTGGTCACGGTGGCGCGCATCTCGATGGAGGAGGCCGGTGTCGCGACGTAGCTCGGTAATGCTTGCGATCTCGGACGGCACGGGGTACGGAGGTATGGCGACAGCGATCTTGCGGCGCCGGTGCCTCACCGGAAGGCCTGCTACTGCGCTGACGGGGAAGGGGAAGGCATACGGCGTGGGGGGGGGTGTGGGTGCTGGGTGTGGGGAGAGGAAGAGGCAGACGCGTGGGGGTGGGGTGGGGGTGGGGTGGGTGAGGGTGGGTGCTGGGTATGGGGAGAGGCAGAGGCAGATGCATGGGGGTAGGGTGGGGGCAGGGGGGTGGGGGTGGGTGCTCGGTGTGGGGAGAGGAAGAGGCAGACGCGTGGGGGTAGGGTGGGGGTACGGGGGGGGTGGGGGTGGGTGCTGGGTGTGGGGAGAGGAAGAGGCAGACGCGTGGGGGTGGGGTGGGGGCGCGGGGGGGTGGGGGTGGGTGCTGGGTGTGGGAAGAAAAAGAGGCAGACGCGTGGGGGCGCGGGGGGTGGGGGTGGGTGCTGGGTGTGGGGAGAGGAAGAATAAACAGTAAATTAAGTGAGTAATTGATTTTAAAGTCAGGGGCAATCAAGTCTTTTTGTTAAAATCGTTAAGTATTTTTGTATTCCGTTTATTAATGGACATAAGTGTTACATTTTGAAACTTTGTATCTTCGCGTGTAATTACTCCCAAACCTCGGGGACATGGGTGTAATTAGCCCTTTTTGTTACTATCAAATTGTAGGAAGATACTTACAAATCCTTGTTTAGCGACGATTAATGATTGCTAAATGTCTTTAGTGACTTTTTTACTAACACTTTCAGCAACAATTTTTTAGCAGTACTTATTTAGCGTAATCAAATAAAAGTCACTATAAACATTTAATGACAATAAATTATCGCTATGTACCTACAACCAAGGTAACATCCTAATTTTTCAGCATTGTAGGAGATTATCAGACTCCACTTCTATATGATTACTTAATTTTTTTTATTCTCAGGCAGCTTCTAGTTCAGTCGTGGATTAGGTATAATGACTCAAAGATGCACGAACACAAAGAGAGTTAGCCATTAGACCTAAAGTGAGCATGAGGCAATGAGAGCTCATATTTGTATCTCAAGTGTTAGATGTTAAACGCTTTCATTATAAAACTACCGAGTGACAAAAATCACATAAAATTTTGTTTGCTAAGACAAAAATAATGGGAGATTAGTTCGAGTGTAATTTAGAATCATGTTTGAGTGACTAAGTGAACGTTTCTTTATAATTTCTTCACTTTATAGCGCAAAAAATTTCACTGTCTATTCTGTAAAAGTAGGTAGGAGATAAAACCATGTTAAATATTCATGTCCAATTTTTTTGTGTTCATGTTCTAGTTGTGATTGTTTTAGGGAGCTACAATTCCAAAATTATTTTTCACTCTTTTTTTGTTACCTTACATTATATATGTGTAGGTAATAAGTAGCATTAGAGAGTAATAGTGTTCTATCCTCAAGAGATCTTGGTGTTATAACCAGGCATAGGGTGGGTACTAGCATAAAACTCTCAACTTATAAAAGATCTACACTGTGCAAAGGTAAACGACACTGTATTATTTGCAATCTCAAAGAGTCATGAATGAATCTTTGCTTGGATACAAAGAGTATTTATTTATAGGCAAAAATTAGGTGTTCATTACTGAACCTGCATGCATTAGTCGAGAGTAGCCAACTCGAGTTGACATCCCTTTTCGAGCTTACCTTAGATCTTTCTACTCGAGACTGGAATCTCAGTTGAGGTTGATGTCTTCTTCTACTCATTTTTCTTTGAGGCCAAATCCTTCCAAGCTTCTTACCATGTATCTATTTTATTAATATTCGAGTCCAGAAGACTTTAGTTATTCTTAGCTACGAGAGCCTCTTTTCGACCCCAACAGTCTTGTCTTTAAGCACATATTGCTTCGTTGAAGACCTCTGGCATTACATTCAAGTGTAATAAGACTTTTAGAATCACTCTCAGGTGCGTATTAACACTCGGGGTGCATATTACTTAAGGTTCATTATATATTGCTTGAGTATCCTAACTCAAGCTTTGCAGTCAAGTAAGCACGGTCATATCGTGTTGTGTGGTGAGCACAACTTATACAACACCTGTTGCGCGTGCGGAGTCGTGCGCTCTCTTAATTTAGACGGTACCCTACAATATGTAACCAGAAGGAGAGGGTTTTAAGGGTAAAATGATTTTATAATTAGGAGAACTGCACATAATTTAGTTGGTTTGACCAAAAAAATGTTGTTTCGACGGTGACCTTTACTACTTGCGTAACGATGAAAAGATCTTGGACATAAAAGTTTAAAGAAGGTTCAGTGTGAGGTGCCCGGCATCAACGATAGTTGAAGTATTTAACGAGTTCCGTTATGCATTACAAAACACAATATAATCACTAGCCGAGACATTTGAAATGGAGTAGTTATGAAATACTTACATTAATATTGTCAAATGTGATCCATTTTTCAATATTTGATATAATTTTCTAAAAATCAGAATTACTAGCAAATTAATTAATTAAATTATTAAAAAGTTGTACACAATACATGGTTAATGTGGGTAAAATCGTAATTAAACTCTGGATAATACCTTCGCCTTCTTAGGTTTGCCTTTTTGCTCGTTTCAAGCTTATTAGGGCTTTTTTCTAATCAAAACATACCTCCTATTCATTCTTCTCTGCATCTCTCCGGCAACATTAACACGAACTAAAGACGAAGTCGACGACCGGAGACGTCCGGCGACTACAGGCAGGTGAGTCTTTTGATTTGTCTTCGTCTCTCTCTCGTTTGCTCTATTTTCTAATTGCCTTTCAGGCAAGCTCTACCTTCTTTTATTCTTCTTGCCTTAGTACTCTATGCTGTTGGCAATTTATGGGCTGTCGACCACTCTTTCCGGTTAGGGTCTAGGGGTAATTCTCTCTCTTTGATACGGATTTTAGTTCTTTTTTATTGTTTCAGTTGGGACTTGGAGATATGAACGACAGCTAAAACCTCCACCTCCACTCAATCACGGCACTAAAACCCTTTGGAATTATGCTGCTTTTGAAACTTTGATGCTACTTCTATTATGATGTATTTCCTGGTGGTTAGGATGTAATTGGTGGTATTATAGAATGGTTAAATTTTGCACTATATATCCTGATATGCACTTTCTTAGGATTCAATGATCCCTTTTTTGCTTAGAAAGTCAATACTAAGTATACATAGTCAAATTAATACAGATAATACAGCCGTGTCCCAAGCAGCCGTATCCTGTAATTGAAAAACTGCCATATCGGCGTACCCACACTCACACCTGAATCTGTGCTTGGGAGATTTTGGGTGCTCTCTCTTTTGTGGATGGACAATTCTGCTAAAAGGTGTAGGTGGTTTGTTTTCCAAGTTAATTAATAAGTTTTCGTGCAGGTTCTGCTTGGGCATTTGATATACCGTCATGTGTATCTATTAGAGAGCCTGTGCAATGCACTGGCTCATTTCTAATTGCTTTATGATCTTACTGCTTCTCGTCTCATTCTCTCTCGTACTCTTCTTAAGCAAATCGTGTTTGACTCCTTTGAAACTTGACATTAGCTCATCTCTTTGATAAGAATTTAGGTTAGATGAGATGCAACTATGTTGAAGATTAAACAGGGATGCAAGAATACTGGTGGCAGGAGCAAAAAGCAACTACAAGAGTGTGATTTCGGAAGCACCAAAATTAATTAACAAATAGCTCATAAAATATTTCATACGAAAGTAAGATGCAGAAGGGTTTATTGAAATTAAAGAGAGAAAGGGAAGAGGGAAGATTGGGGAGAGACAATCGTGACAATAGAATAAGGGTATATAACGTGTCTCTCATCCATCACTTGTATTTTTACAAATGTAGATAACCCTTAGATACAGATAATTATAAGTGGAACACTAATTACGCATATGTTCATATATTAATGTATGTATCCTTAAACCTTAAGATCTTGTTTTCAGCCATACCTCCATAAAGTCTCTATCTTCTCCACTTCTTATGTTAAATTCTTCTTCTTCTTCTTCTAAATGGGACACCACAATTGTCAGTGTGATTGGCAACCCATTTTAGCTGAAAGCATACTGCCTGAGAGCTTTTAAGTTTTTACCTGTGAGGAATGCCAAGGCATCAATATTTCTAGGACAGCAATAACGTTCACTGAGACATCTCTTATAGATTACAGCCAAATAAGGCTGCTAAAAGCTGTTGGCTAACTCCGGGGCAGCAGAAGGAAAAGAAATGTATCTTGGAGAATGCCTTCTTCTGCTTCTGGTCATTCTAAGGTTCCAGAAAGCCAATCTCAGCAGGTTGTTTGCTTTTATGCAACTGCCAATGTTTGATGGTATTTGTTACCAGAGGAGATCATTGATGAAAATATTTAATATATGTATCTCCCTCCCTCCCTCTCTCTCGCTGCATATATCTGTGTGTGAGAAAAAGAAAGAATTGGAATTGATTGAATCATCTGCTCTCAAACATGGTAAATTTTTGTTTAACAAAAATGGCACTTGAACTGCAATAATAGCTACCTATAATAGGCCCTATTTGTTTTGTTATGTGCTGGTGAGAACTACTAGTATTTTAAGCTACTGTTGATTAGTCATTGACAAGATGTATCTCTTTACCTTTTCTTGCTGCAGTGACCTGATTGATGATCAAGCTGTAACTTACAGTAGCAGGCCTCCGTACTTGCCTGACGTCCTGTTTAAATCTCTGGATGCTAAGTACTACATTGAAATATCATAGTTATATAATTTGGAAGGTTCATAAGTCTGAGCAGTATGAGCAGATCTAGTAGACAAAAGGAGAAGTATGGAAACAACGAAGAGAAGTATCAGGATAAATACAATGAGGGAACTGCTGCTCGGACTAGACCTTTCAGTTTTGATGATATAATGCTCAAACGTGTGAATAAGAGGCAATCTGAAGATGTCAAACCAGTGCCTGAAGGATCACGGAATAGGTCAGGTAAAGACATTGTCGAGGGGGTTTCCAATCACGTTAAATCTGACAGACACAGACACCGTGATTCTGTGCCTGCTGACGTTAAAAAAGCTTCAGAGGATCTTGAGAAGGTAAGTTCTAGGAAAAAAGAAGATAGTTCTTCAAGAAGAGAAGGAAAATTGGTGAAAGGTAACGAGAAAGTAAGTCGTGACTTAGAGAGCAAATTAAAGGCTACACCAGATAGAAACTATAGTGGAGACAAAGCCAAAGGTGGCAAGGCTGATGGAAGGGCTCATCGCAAGAGAAAAAATGAGGAGTGGTCGAGCGATAATTTTGACAATGAACATGAGAAGAGGCATTCTAGAGATCTTGTAGCAAGAGAGAGGCATGCAGACAGAAGTAGCGGAAAATATGATAAGGAAAGCAAGAGGAAAAACCAAAATGACGATGAGAGATCTAGAGACAGGAATTCCGGTAAGAAACACGATTTGGAAACTGCAGAGAGAAAGGGAAAGAAGGAATCTTCACAATTACCTCAGGAAGACTCAAGGTCGAAAAGAAGGCGGTCAAGGAGTAGAGAGCATGACAAAGACAGAGCTAGAAAATCTATTTCTCTGTCGCCAAGGCAACATAAACGTACATCTTATGATGTGCATGAGCATGGAGAGTTGCCTTCACATTCTTCTAAAGGTCGGTCGGGAAGAATCCATTCTGATGTTGAGAGGAAGAAAATCTCTTTTAATGGTTCAAGTAGTGACTATCGGCGAAATGGTGATTCTGCACGGAGGCTTGGTGGCTACTCACCGAGGAAGAGAAGAACTGAGGCTGCTATTAAGACTCCTTCCCCAACTAATCGCTCTCCAGAAAAGAGAAGTGCTACATGGGATCTCCCACCTATCAGAACAGAGAGCAAGAGTACTGGTTCTGTTCCTTATAATTTCCAATCTGCAAACCAAACTGTATCATCTACAAAGCAAGACTTGTCCAGCATGATTTCAGTCACTTCAAGTACCCCAAAGCCCGTTGTAGGGGTTCTATCTGGTGCTTCACCTTTAAAGATTAATGCCTCTGTTGACTCCGTTCAGCTAACACAAGCAACGCGCCCTATGAGAAGGGTTTATGTAGAAAACTTGCCAGCTTCAGCAACTGAGGAGGCTGTAATGGAATGTCTTAACAGTTTTCTTCTGTCTTCAGGCGTCATTCATGTCCAAGCAACCCAGCCATGTATAAGCTGTATCGTAAGTGTGAGACAAATTTTCGGATAGGCACCTCTACTCTTGTTTGCATTTAAGTGATCTGGCAAGCCTTACCATCTGTTCAAAATGCAGATAAACAAGGAGAAGGGCCAAGCCCTTGTGGAATTTCTTACACCTGAGGATGCTTCAGCCGCTCTTTCTTTTGATGGGAGATCTTTCTTTGGCTCTAATATTAAAATTAGGCGCCCTAAAGACTATGTTGAAGTGACTGTAAGAATTACGACAACGCTCTCTTATTGTTTACTTGATCTTCTTTTCGTGTTTAGCGCCTGTATATGAAGCAAGTTTATTTTCGTTTGATGACTTCACTATGTTGGATCTATTCTTCTTGCATGTATGAAATTAAGAATTAAGCATACTTCTTCTGTGGGAGAAAAAGTCTGTGATTACAATAAGGCTGTCATTCTTTATGTGTTTCCTTTCTCTGTCGACACATCTAATATCCTCTTAGGATGACATGTGAGTTAGCAATGCATTTGCTGGATGTTGCCATTTAAATACTTCATTATGGAAATTTGTTCCTGCTAAATTGCTTTGCACTGAGTATTAGTTATCATCTAACATGCACTTTCGATGGTACCTGCAGCTAATTATTGGATGTGATCAGTCTAAATCGTAAAATTTACCTGTTTTAATTGATGCTAATACCAGTGTGGTAACAGTTATTTGGAAAAGAAAGTGGGTGGGCTGCTGTTTGCAGCTGAATTTAATTCTTCAAACAACGCGGTCTGTGAGCTAGTTAGGAGTAGGAGATTATCAGGATATGAGAAAAAAACAGCTGCAGTCCTGGCATTGCTTGGTTTGGGCAGAGTTGATGTACAACAGATTATCATTCATTGTTCGTGTTTCAGGTCTATGTTACTAAAATTATGACGAACATGAGATTTTACGTTTTAAGTGTGGTACTTTTAGAGGATGCTGGCAAGCAATTTTCTCAGCTTATGGTTGCTCATCGTAGTGTTTGAACGCTAACCTTTCCCTTCTGAAGGTCATGCCAGCACTTAATCACTTGTGTGCTATATGGGCTTTTCCAGGAAAGCTTATATTGCCGAACATAGAAAAAGCATTGCTTTTCCTTTGGGCATACCTCATTCGTAGGATTTGCCTCCAGCTTACCCTTTTTCTCTTTCCATTTTTTTTTAAAAAGTACCTGAAGTCAATGTACAAGGTTGTAGTCTAGAACTGTATTATCACCTTTTATGGATGAATATGAAGCCAATATTCCCATCATCCTTCCCTTGCTTGGTATCAGATATGAAGAGGTGTTTTTTGGACGGTCTTAAAATGGGGTTTCTTAAAGTTTTTGGGTCCTGATAATTGCATCTTCTTAAAAGGTTTTGTCAACCTGACTAAGCTGTTATGCTTTAGTTGCCCGAAAAGGAGAATCTAATGTTGTTGTCATGTATGTGTACATGAACCTGAGGAACATAATATAGTTGCAGCATAAGAAATCTGCTTCTCTCTTGCACTATCTTTACTGCCCTCTTTGTAATCTAGTAAATGATTGTCAAGGATTACCATCTTTCTTTATTGAAAAAAACAGTTTTTAGCTAATGTGCTACAATATGCACTTCCACTGAGCCTTTGACCTAAAAAGTATTATTTGGACGTGTCATGGTATGCATCTTGGTTCTAGGAGCTGAACCTGTTGCAGCAAGAATGCACTTGGGTGATGTATAGGTCATCTGGTCCTAGTGGGTTTTTTACACTTTAAAAGATTGCTTATGAAATGGTAATTTGTTTCTCTACCTTCCTTCTGCATAAGGTTTAACTAATTAGTCTCCTGTGATGTTTTTTTGATAGTCATCTATCGGGAAAATATTCTTTCTGACGAGTCGTTGCATTCTCTTAAATAGGGTGTTTATGTTGGGTGTGTCATAATTCACATTCAGGATGGTGATGAAGCTGACTGCTAAATTAAGAAGATTTTCAGGTGTAGTGGCAAATTTTGCTGTGTTTGCAGATTTTAAGGTGTAGTGGCAAATTTTGTTTGCAGCTTCCCCCTTGAAAATGTTTTCGGGTCATTATCTATACTGTCGGATGAATTCCTTTCTTTTGAGATATAGTTGATTTTTGCTTTTTATGGCCTCTATTATTGTTTCCAACTTGCACAATGGTGTGTGCGATATGGTTTGCTCAAGACTGCTGGCGTCCGTTTTCTCCACTATCTTTTTGTGGCTGCTTTTTGCTTTCCATCAAAATTGATACTCCCTCTTTCTTTGATAAGAGTCCTTTCTTATATCAAGTTTTCAACGTTGCATTAGGTCATATACACACTATTGGAAAAGCACGAGGTTTATTGATAATCTTGTCTTGAAGAAGCCTTAGATTCTAGATGGCTTAATTTTGGTTATAGCAAACATCTATGGCAGATGGACTCTTCAAAATGCACCGAGCAGCTGGACTCGTCTGTTTATTAGTCCTTCCAAATAATACAAATTCCCGTTATAACTGATGTACGATTCACAATGCACTTTTACCTTAGGAAGAATCTAAGATTGGTAAAGACAAGTATGTTTCTGGCTTCCCGTGTATTTGGTGGTGGAAATTAGATGAATTTGACATTTAGACACGTTTAAAACGTACCAAATTAATACCTAAGCAATTATATCTGAACGAAATAAGTCCAACCACTAACGGAAGCTCACAAGCATTGAAAATTTATAAGACCGTCAGTATGAAAAAATGGCTCTAATCACTTCTTCTTCCACCCCAAATCGGAACCCAAACGTGCCAAATCAGTACCCAATTTTAATTTTCTCTCTTATTTCTCTCTCTATCAGCACCGGTCACCACCAGACTACCAGTCCGGCACCGCCACATTCCCACACCCACCGCCACACATAGCCCTACAGCCGCGCCCAAACGCACCTCTCTAGCACAACCTCACTATTATTCTCCAAGCAAACAAGATAAATTGATCTCACGATAGCTATATTAGTGGATTCTTTCCTATTTGTTGCTGGTTGTTGTGTTGCTCGAATTCGATTTATTTAATGAATTTATCAGAGTACATGGTGTACCCAAAATGTCTCCCTTAGCTTAGGTTTCTAGCTTATATACATTACTTTCTCTTAGTTCTTTCTTTCCCTTGATTTTCTCTGGTAAACTTAGATTTATGGAATCTGTAGTTTGAGTTAAGAGGCAATGCTTTTTCTTAGTTAATGATTTTACCAACTGCCTCTGACACCATCAAAATCACCACCATCTACTACCCAGGGTATGCAACCACCATTACCGCAGCACAACTTCAAAACCACATCAGCACCACAGCTACCGTCACCCCAAAACAAATTTACCACTATCGCTGATGTCCAATTTATTGAGTCCAAACTCACAAATCCAAAGCTATATGTAAATGAACCCCATGTTTATGTTAACTCTTATCTTCAATTTTTGGTCGGAAGACAAAAGTTGATGGATCTAAGTTGATGGAGGCAGCGGTGGTGGGTCGCAGCTGAGATGGAGTTGGCGGCTGTTTGTCGCGACTGTGATGGAGGCGGTGGTGGTGGGTCGTAGCTGTTGGGAGTGTTGGTGGGTGCTTTGGTGGTGGCTGTTCTGCGGCTAGAGAGGTGGTGGTTGATGAACTCTCTGAAAAGAAAGTGGGGAAGAAAATTAGTTTACTGATTTGGCCCATGTGGATCTGCTTTATAGACATTTTTCCATAATGACAGTCCTGGCGTTTGAATTTTTGGCGCCTTCCAGCTCCCGTTAACAATTAGAGATGTGGCATTAGACGCTAGACATAGTAGAATTGAACAATGTGATCCATCTAATTTGTAGGATGAAGGCTTTGTTGAGTTATTGCTGGTCTAACATTTAAACTTTTTCTGAATCTCATTCTTTTGCATTGAATCTGCGCACTTCCTTCCTTGTTTACTGCATTGGGCTGTGCAAATGGGATATATGATTTTCCGTTTTTCCAAATCAAAGTTTATTTTCTTGAGCACATTAAGGACGAGGGTTGGAAAAGGATCATCATGTGTTCTATTGGTTCATTTGTACATAGGAACGTGCTTGCTCATAGATGTGAAGAGACTTAAGTAGTGCTTGAGGGCATTAGAAAGGCCTTATGAATCTTGCCTTTCAGAAACATATGGAGCTTGTATTTAATAAAAATAATCACAATGGATATCTAGTGAAATCTTTATGAAGGCCTTTCTACCTGAGGTTACCTTTGTTTCTAGTTGAGCTTTTTTTACATGTTAAATTGGATAGCGTATTCTAAATGTAACAAGGAGAGAAATCATGTTGTTGCTTTTGAGATATTGTAGTTGCATGTATCAGGTTTAGTAGGTCACACGCTAGAGCTGCTGATTGTTGTAATTTTTTTCGACCAGTTTGAATTCTGTTTCACTTTTTCCCTCTGAAAGCTGCTTAACTCAGTTTATAATGAAATTCATCAACCTGGTTACCTATTCGAAAATCAATTTCAACTTCATTGCGTGATAAATCTCATCTCATCTTGTCTGTCCTTGGAATAATATATTTCTGAACTTCACTGTGAGGAGCTAAGCTCATTTTGGGACTATATTTTATTCCGTATGTATTGTCCAAAAATTCTGTTTCTCTATTTGGTACTTAAATGTTTATCAATGTCTATTACATGTGAAGACTTGTATGTACTTGCGTAAAATTTATGATATATTGACTACTTTTGTATCATATATATTACACACACACACACATATTTTTCGCATGTAATGATCAAGAAAGCTAAAATATAAGTCCCAGTTCTCCAGTTCTCTTACTTTTTATAACACATGGTCAGTTTCTTACATTAAAGTCTTTGAAGTTGTGGGACTGAAGATATTGTAGTAGTATATATTGTTTCTCACGCCACGAGTTCTTGGTATAATAGTCTTCACTTTTAAAACTTCTGTGCATGCTACTTCTTATTTTTCTCAAATATTACAATGACCCTTTTCCAATAGCAAATCCTGAAGCTCGGAATGTTTTTGCACGTTGACATCCTAATGTGTACATGGCACGTATATTTAGTATAGCCAGTCTTAGCCCTGGATAAAGGAGGTGGCTTGCAGTTATAACTGGCAGACAGAATTATTCGTACCCCTTACAAACTTGAATTTTGTGTTTCTTCTTGGCTAGAGGCGGAATTAACAGCAATTAATATTTCAAATATTTGGGCCTTTTCTAGTATATTTTTTTATGCATTTCTAAACATTGTTGGTTCATACTTCTCTGATTAAAGCATCATACGTTTGTATTTTCTTTCCTGTGTAGCAATTTCTGAATAAAAGTATCATAGGTTTGTATTTTGTCTGATTAAAAGTTTCTGAGGTATATTGTGGTTACTATCCCTGTAGCAGGTTTTCAAAAGGTTGCTATTTTCGTGCAGACTGGTGTACCTGAGAAGTCAGTGGCTGCAACTATTTCTGTGAGTGACATTGTAAAGGATTCCCCTCACAAGGTATGGACGAAGAATCATTTAGCAGTGATTAGGCTTGCATCTCAATTTTCATCTCTCACTCCCAGGATGTTATATGCGCATTTTAGTGTACACAAGTTTTATCATGAGTTCACTTGTTTCTTCTTGTTGGAGTAGCCATCTTTCGTTTGAGATTGACTTCAGCCGAAGTTTTACAAGTTCTGAATTCCATGTTGCCTTTTGTATGCCTTTTTCTTGTTATCTCGTGCTATGCACATGGACTCTTTACTTTAGGGTGAAGGGGCGGTGTCAACGCATCCTGACCTGGACATGGGGTGGAATCCATGTCGGAGTCGTCATCTGTCAGCTTGGCACGCCCTGTGGTCAGTTCCAGCTTAAAGGCTAGGCACATTCACAAATGTGGTGTCTATGGGATGTGAAGATTGAAGAAAGAAAAATCTGTAGATTTTCTGAATTGGGAAGTAGATCTCGAGCATGGATCTTTCACTTTTTGTTTCTGATGGGGGAAACAATTGAAATGTTTTGAATGGGAATCAGTGGTGTACCTTTGGCGCTGCCAAACAGGTGCAAAATTTATAAGACTAAAATAAACATCTTAAAAATGAAACAAGGATACTATACTTTCGGCAGAACTTAGACGATTCCCATAAAAATTATATGTAGCGTTAAACAAAATATTAGATAATCTTATATAGAGTATTACATGTTGTTTAAATGTTCTAGCCATGTACACCTGTCCATGTCACATTCTGATACTTGTCCCTGTATCTGTATTCTCCCAAAATAGGGGAGTCCGAGACTCGAACATATATCTGATCCGTACACTGACACCGAGTTTATGTAACACAAATCCCACGTTCCAAGCGAATGATGCTTGCGGTTAACTTTGCCAGAAGTGAACGAACTTCTTCAGGACTTTCTTGTTTTTTGTAGAATCTTTGCTGTTCATTTTTTTCAGCAAATTATCAATCCCTATCTATTTCTGGCATTTCCACTTCTTCTGTGCAGTGTAGTATTTCAGCTATATTTCCCGCAGGTCGCCCACATGTGGGTTTAAGGTTACTGGTCTTGACATGGTCGGATGTTATTCCAAAGTTTATTTTTTGCTTTTGCCTTCAGTTTTTTCCGACTGTTACTATTATGTTTTGTTCGTTTCTTATTTAAAAGTTCCATATAGAGGGGAGATAATATTCTCGAACTACCAGGAGTAAATTTTTAGCGTCCAATTTTATTTGCTTGATAAGATATGGAGTTGGTACTACGAGCATAGATGATCTATTCTTGAAAAGAACCCTTGTTTCTGTGAGTTGGAAATGGTGGTCCCTTTTATTTATTTTTCTTTTTGCAAATCTTTCTTCCTTTGTTCCCCTAGTTTTAAGAAAAACATCACTAAGTTACCATTGACGTTCAGATTTCTTGGTCCAACTGTTGCAATTGAATTGCTTCATGGTATTGCTGTTATTTAAACGGTTGTTTAAACAGTTAATAATAGTTCACATGCCAATCTGTTGTTTAAACTGCCCCTTTTTTCCCTTTCATTTCGTTTTCTTGAAATACTTGTAATATGGATTTTTGTGCAGATCTTCATTGGTGGTATTTCAAAGGTCATTTCATCTCAAATGGTAATGTGATCCAATGTTGTTAATAGACGTTGCTGTATTTACTTCTCCATTTTTGAACTTCATCCAATTTTTGCAATAACGGTACTATTATTCTGTTTTCTCAGCTTATGGAGATTGCCAGTGCATTTGGACCTTTGAAGGCTTATCACTATGAATTTAATGCAGATCTTGATGAGCCATATGCATTTATTGAGGTAGCACACTACTTTTACCGAGTTTTCAGTGAAGTTTCTTAAGAGACCCTCACAATCTCTTGACCAACTAATGAAGCGGGGAACATTAATCTAATCTTTTGTAAATTGAGATATGTCAGATTAAATTTTCTCTTTGTTAACTAGTTTTTCCTTGTATTCATGATGTTACATGAATTTGGGGATATATAGCTTCTTTCAGGATCGTGATCATTGTTCTCCCTTAGGTTGTGTATGCGCTCACCCTATAAGCATGTTATACGCTTTTGAAAGATCAACTCCTCCCGATTTTGATCCCGTGACTGGTTATTTCAGTTTGTTGACCAAGCAGTTACTTCCAAGGCATGTGCGGGTCTGAATGGCATAAGATTGGGAGGAAAAGTTCTAACTGTAGTCCAGGCTATTCATGATGGTCTGCCAGTGGTACATTTCGCTCTCATGTGCTTATTCCAAATAATTTTTGGTTAGAGCTCTTGTTATATCTTTATTGTCTTCTTCGTGGTTTAACTGAGTGGAACACTTACAGGAAAATATTGGCTATCCCCCTTTCTATGAAATTCCCGAGCATGCAAAGCCACTTCTCCAGAATCCCACGCAGGTGCTGAAGCTTAAAAATGTGGTATGGGTCTCTCTCTGCTAGATTGCCTATCTATTTTCAGTTATAATCCTCATTATTTCACTTGTGGTATAAGTTTCTCCCTTTTGATTCATTATAGTTGGATCTACATAGCCTCTCGTCTCTGTCTGAACCAGAACTGGAAGAAATATTGGAGGATATTAGGCTAGAGTGCGCCAGGTCCATCACATGTCTTCTTAATTTGAAAACCCACTCCCCTCTTCCCACTGATCATTGTCAGCTTAAAGTTCTTGTATCCATCCAATCCTGCAGGTTTGGTACTGTTATATCTGTTAATGTCGTCAAGTGCAGCACCTGTTCTACTGACCTAGAAGCATATGAAGTTGTTGACACTAATGTTTCTGCTATTGGTGACGGCAACTTGGAGTCTGATGATAAGGAGGAAAGGGCAGAAATTGTGAGTGAATGTTTGGATGGTGACTCGGGTAAAGTTTGTAGATCTGAGCCCTCAAGCAATGCCGATGAACCTGAAGTAGTTCATAAAGCTGCTGAAGGTAGTAGCAGTAGTGATGGTAGATCAGAGCCTTTAAGCAGTGCAAGACAAGATGATGAAGCTGACGAAGCTGTGGAAAGTAGCAGCAATTGTAATGATAAACTCGTGGACAATCTCGTAAAAGAAGAAACTTGTGAGGCAGCTCCACTTGACGATCCAAGCATCGAGGAAAATCTTAATGCCATTGGTCGAGACCTTTCTCTCCCTATGAAAGCTGAAGTCGACCAATTGGAGTGTGATGACCACAAGGTAGCTGATATTCTTCAAATGGGGGATCTTCCGATGGAAGACATTCCATCATTCAAAATACAGTTGAAATTGGAGGAAGAAATTGGAAAGTTCTCTGACTCTAAAAATATAGCAAAAATAGAGAGTGATGGCCTTGAAAATTGTGGAAATAAGGGTCAGAGTATCAATCTCGAGGATATTTTTGACCCTGGGTGTGTTCTAGTCAAGTTTAAGAGAGCAGAAGCTTCGTCCAATGCAGCCCATTGTTTTCATGGACGACTATTTGACAATCGGGTCGTGACAGTGGAATACGTCGCTCACGAACACTACAAGGCGAGGTTTCCCAAATGAAGGAGTTGGATGTGCATGTAACTGGTGATAGTGTCTTTAAGGCCTGGCGTTTCCAAACTGAGAATTCTGAGGTATTGATGATTTTTAGTACCGTCAATAATTCACCTGTGGAGGAGCTTGGGCAGAGGTAATTTCTAGGCTATCTGTTCTAATGTCGATAAGTACTAGCAATTTTGAGCCATGCGAAGTGCACCATATTTCTTGCTTGTAGCATCATTTAGTTGGTATCGCTGAGTTGATGGTAAGATCGATATGAACTCACGTTAATGCTGCTAGAGGAGGTGCCCGTGGAGATCGTTTCTTGTAATTTGAGTTCTTACCAAAGCTGGTTACATTTGTGTATCACATTTGTTATTGGCTCCTTGTTTAAGCTACCGCTAATTTTACTTTCTTGGAATAGCATGTAGGAGAGCCCTATATCGAAATTAAACATTTGGGTACTGCATGTTCTACTTGAAAACAAGCACCCATGCTCTTTCGGCTTAAGAAGCTTACCTTATGAAGCTTTTAGTTCTTTAAGGTTTTCTTATAGTTGCCTAAGGTTTTTTTTTAATACAGGGAGTGGGTGTAAAAAACTCCTATTGATAGAACCATATCCTCCCCCGACATTGAACATAGACGTTAGTGCATGTATGACATGTAAGGAATTTAGCTTCCCGTGATGCTTGCCGCTCTCTATGTTGTCCCTGCTACTCGTACTATAAAAGGAAAAATTTATTCAGGGTATGGGACATGGGAAATAAGAAAGGCCGAGTTAGTCGGTACTTTTAGATGGAGTAATTTCTATTTTCGGAGCCCAAGTCGGCACTATTGGTGGCTTTTTTTTATTTTTTATGATAAGAGAATTGCATTGGAAATAAGACAGAGTTTCTGGCCTTAGGGCCATTATGAGAAATCACAAATAAATACAAGGTAATAATCAACCTCCTAGCATATACAAATAATAAATTATCTTCTTTTTTTTTTTTGATTGAGAAAAAGTGTGATTAGGTTTTTCATACCTCTGAGCCGAGTAGGATCACATGGGCGACAAAGCTCTCCTACCAAGTTTTAACGCAGTTGCATTCTCAGGGCTCGAAATCGAGACCTCTGGTTAAGTTATGACAACTCCTTACCGGTTGACTTACGCGTCCTAAATCCGTAATCTGTCATCGACTCAATCTTGGTAAACTTTAGAACGAGTTTGACAAGCAAAATTAGCGAAAAAGTTTTACTTCATTGAAAATATGCGGATTAGTCATATATATATATAGGGAGTTGATCCGTTGATAGCGCTAGCAAAATGGAAGATCTTGCTAGCGCGATCTGACCGTCCATCCCTTCGGGATGGACGGCCCAGATCGCGTATTTTTGCGGCGCTGTCAGCAGTCCGCTACACAGTGTAGCGGACCATACTTTTTACCATTTTGCCCCTCCACCCCCTCCGCTACACTGTCTAGCGGAGCACATAATTGGGCCCACGTTGACAGCCAAAATGTCGTCCGCTAGACAGTGTAGCGGACGACTGACACAGCTAACACGACTGTTACTTTGTCATTATCTTACCGTCCGCTAGACAGTGTAGCGGACCGTTTTTCCCTTTCTTTACTCCGAAACCCTTATTCATTCCTTCTAAACTGCTATTCATTCCTTCTTCTCACAATTCTTCTAGCGGTGTTGGCAAGTAGATCGGCGCAATTTCTTCTCAAGAAATCCTTTATTCGACGAATCAATCACGTAAGTTCACAAACCAATCCTTTATTTGTTCATAATCTAGAGTTGTTATGCGGCTTATGCATGATTTTGAATGTGTGCGAAACGCTGCATTGTGCTAGCGTTTGTCAATGTATCTATACATATATATAGATTATATATGTGTATTGCGTATTATTTGTTCATGTGATTTCACTTGTAAAATTTCATTCCGTGTCTGTTTGTATCTATGTACATTGCATATACACAGCATGTGAACTTATGTGAGTATTATCTGATCACATGCTAGCGTTGACTGTGCTAGCGTTGTATGTTTGAGAATGTTTACGCTTCCAACCTTGCCGTTTTGCATAATTTCAGTTGCGAAAAATGGATTTCAACCCTGGACCAGAAGATCCGTCCGTATTATACGACCAAGCAAACCATATCAGTACGCTCATATGGGATGGTGGAGTAAGATACTTATTTTATCAACTTTGTTATTCTTGGGAACGTTGTATATCGTTTAATTTGCTTAAATTGTATTTATTAATTCGTAGGAAAGAGCACTTCTCAACACGGTAGAAGTATCCGATAATTTTAAAGAATGGAAATTGAACAGAACCCAGAAAAGATTACTGCGTGGGATTGGGTTTGGGATTTTCACGCGTGGGCAGATCTTTCAACAACTTGACCGGCACTTAATAGGTGCCCTTGTTGAAAGGTGGAGAAGTGAAACGAATACGTTTCACTTCCCTCTCGGAGAGCTGACAATTACCCTAGAAGATGTAGGGTTCATCTTAGGGTTACCGGTGACGGGGCGGCCGGTAATAGCTCCTCCGTCGGAAGCAACGAATAAGAGGACCGCTAGGGACTTCTTTACTTCGATACCCCAGGATCAATTTAGCACTGGGGGTATCAAGTTGAAATGGTTGGTAGATACCTACAAGGTTCTGCCGGATAACTACACGGATCAGATGCTTGTGCTGTACACACAAGCTTTCCTCTTGTGGGTGATGGGGGCAATTCTGTTCCCAACAACGTCGAAGAATACCGTCAGCGTCAAATATTTACCGTTGTTGGGTAACCTGCTGGAGGTTGGGGATTATGCCTGGGGAGCCGCAACTCTTGCGTACCTCTACCGAGCATTGCACAAGGCAACGAGGCCCGACTCCAAAGCGATATGTGCATGTCTCTCGCTATTGCAGGTATATCATACAATTCTTGATTACTCGCTCGTTTCTTTTTTTTTGGGTTGAATTGACAATAAAATTTGACGATACTTTATTTAATTTGTCTTTGCTCTCAGGTGTGGTCTTATGAACACCTTGCTACCGGCGCACCCACGCGTAGGGACGGAACCGATAATGTGTGGCCTCGGTTGTGCGCCTGGGAGTACAGTCGGAAGGACAGCCACTACCAGAGGAGAGACGATCCCCATCACAACATTACGTACTATCGGGGGGAGCTCGACTCGTTATCTCCTGGCCAGATGCGATGGGCACCGTACAAACATTTGGCGCGACGGGTGGGAGAGTCGTTCGTCTTCACGCTCTCTGGGTTACAACGCACACCCCTGATCCACTTCGAGGTCGCAGAGTGGCAGCTGCCAGATCGCGCTATGCGCCATTTTGAGTGCCTGCAGGGGTTGCCAGCAGGCGCGCCGGATATGAGGCTTAACAGGAACCCACCGGGTGTCCCTCGGTTTGGCAAGGCAAATGCGCACGACTTGTGCGCACGAGAACTTGAGGTTTGGGATTCCTGGCAGGACACGCTGGCGGCCATTGTGTCGGAGCCTGACCCCGTGATCAGTATCGAACAGTACAATGGGTGGTACTACCGCATCACCCGGAGGAGAGTAGCTCCAGTAAGGTTTGAACGCGGGGAGAAGTACCACCCTAGGGGTCAGATCGATGAGCACATGGCATACAATCTGGTAAGTTGGCCAATAAGTGCTTTAATTGAACTTGATGATTCTAACTGTGTATGAGGTTTCTTATTTATTATCTCTCTGGATGTAGGTTAATGCCTCGTTCGCCTTCTTCCAGAAGTTGCGCGAGCGGAAGGATTTGGTGGATGCAATGGGCGAGGAGCTTCGCCAACAGGCTGATGCGTTGGCGTATGGCTGCGGGAATTTTTTACACCAAGCATCGGGCCAGCCTTCCGGCGTCAGCCCGGGAATGGGTTATCCGGGGTGGCAGCCCCCATATGTGAGCGAGGGATACACCGATCCCTCGGGACAGACTTCGGGAGTGAGCCAGGGATATGGTGGTCCCTCTGTACCGGGAATGGGTGGTGATTGGGGACAGCCAAGCACCATGGGCCAGGCTCAAGCGCCGTGGGAAGACTACAGTGTGCCCTCCTTCTCTTTGCTATTGGACTCGGAACCCCAACCCTTCTCTCAGAGTCAAGTCACGCAAGACTGGGGTTTCGGACACATCAGTCTGTCGGAGACACTGCCTATTGTCCCATGGGCAGGACCATCTACTGCCGAAGGAGGGCAATATCCCCCGGTCGACCCCCCGGAAGGAGTGCAATATCCCCCCGTCGACCCCCGAGGGCAATATCGCAAAGGGCATCCAGTGAAGCCCCTAAAGCCGCATAAATGCCAAATAATCACAGAGCGTTATTTTAGCGGCTTCCCCCGGGACAAAGCGTTGTATAGTGTGAATCATCCGGAGGGCATGGATTACACTTGCGAGTGGGGAGAAATGGCCTCCCTGGCTCCGGGGAGTTGGTTAGACAACGGTGTCATCTCCACATACGTGGAGATTCTGAAGGAAAGGGGTCGGGAGCGGCTGAACGAGTACCCGGCCGTTTTTTTGGTTGATGCCTTTTTTCATAGCCTCCTAGTGTCTGAATGGCATGAGTGGGTCGAGCAAAGGCGGAAGAAAAAGTTGGGCCAGTGGAGACCGTCCGCTAACCTACGAGCGTATCTTGCTAGGGATAGTCCAGTGAGCGCAAGTGTTGCCGACGTGTTTCTAATCCCATTTTTAGGGGAAAGCCACTGGTACTTGGTTTGCTATGAACCGGTGGAGAAAGTCGTATCGGTGATCGACAGTCTCCACGACGATACCGCCTTTATGCCTGTGCTGCAGATGTACAAAGCCCAGTTGGATTCAATGGTAATATTACGATTGTTGTTTAACAGTTATTGTAACTTGGCATAAATGTTATAACTCGTGTCTTACGCCGTTTTATGTTTCTTGCAGAATATATTTTGTGCAATGGTCAATGGTGTTCGTGGTAACCCTGTACCGGCGCGGCCAAAGCTCGATTGGCGACTGAAGAAGAGGAGGCCCAAGCAACGTAACACTTCGGACTGCGGCGTTTTCCTTTGCATGTACATGGATTACATTTGCCGGTCCGAGAGCCTCAAGGCGGCGGTGTGGAGCCAAGCAGAAGTAGACACCTTTAGATATAGAATGACTTGGCAAATTATGAAAGGCCGGCCTAGAGCGGTTACGTGTATTGTAAATCCGGCAAATGCCGAGAATCCCTCCCAACATGATTCCCCCAGTTGACATTGTACCATTACACTTTATTTTTTTTTAATAAACTATGAATATTTAGAAAGCTCTCATTGATTTGTGTTGAAGATTATTGATTGATTGTTTTGTCTGATTTCCGTTGAAGATGATTTGAGTTTGGTTTTTTTGGCTCTCACTGAGAATGATTGAAAAGCAAAATCTGTCCGTTAGACAATGTCGCGGACAGTGGGGGAAGTGAATTTTCTAAGTGTGGGTAAAAATTTCCAAGAGTTGATATAAGGTATTCTGCTGGCCCGTCCGCTAGACAATGTCGCGGACGGTGGGGGTGGGGAAAATTTTCCAAGTGTTGATATAAGGCATTCTGCTGGCCCGTCCGCTAGACAATATCGTGGACGGTGGGGGTGGGAAAAATTTTGGAAGGCATTCTGCTGGCCCGTCCGCTAGACAATATCGCGGACGGTGGGGGTGGGGAAAATTTTGGAAGGCATTCTGCTGGCCTGTCCGCTAGACAATGTCGCGGACGGTGGGGGTGGGGAAAATTTTGGAAGGCATTCTGCTGGCCCGTCCGCTAGACAATATCGCGGACGGTGGGGGTGGGGAAAATTTTGGAAGGCATTCTGCTGGCCCGTCCGCTAGACAATGTCGCGGACGGTGGGGGAAGTGAATTTTCTAAGTGTTGGTTAAGACAATCTGCTGGTCTGTCCGCTAGACAATGTCGCGGATGATGGGGGAGGGAAAATTTTTTGAAGGTAGTCTGTTGGCCCGTCCGCTAGACAATGTCGCGGACGGTGGGGGTGGGGAAACATTCTGCTGGCCCGTCCGCTAGTTTTATGTCGCGGACGGTGGGGGTGGGGAATAAGGCATTCTGCTGGCCCGTCCGCTAGACAATGTCGCGGACGGTGGGGGAAGTGAATTTTCTAAGTGTTGGGTTAAGACAATCTGCTGGTATGTCCGCTAGACAATGTCGCGGACGATGGGGGAGGGGAAGATTTTCGAAGGTATTTTGTTGGCCCGTCCGCTAGACACAATGTAGCGTTATGCAGTTTTAATAAATTAGCGTCCGAAGACAATGTATCTCAAACGGCACAATTAAGCGAGAAAAAATTTGGAAACATAATGAACATGTATACAATAAATTTGGTTATTATTAATAAATTAGGGTTCACATTGGGGGAAATACATTTTTTCACAAGCGCTCCGATCAAAGATTACAACTTGAAAATCCCACCACCCAAGGTGTTCAAACACTACAAAGTCCCCGAGTTCGAGGCCATGCTGGCGCACGAAGACGTTCCAACCCTCTGCGAATTGCTTTTTTTGGGGTCGGCCGGGCTTCAGCTTGATTTCAACCTGCCAGGCCCCCTTGCGGCTATATAATCTTGAACTGTCATGAATTGTTGTAAATTGATTGGTAAAGGCTTCCGGTATGTCCTAACAAACACAATACAAAAAATAGGTTAGTTTTTAACCAAAAGATCAAACTTTTAACACACGAAAATACAGAGAAAGAGGGATGGGCTACAAGTTCATTCTCAAATCCCGGCATCATGACTTTGAAAAAGTGTTTGCCTGCTAGGTGCAAGTTGCCAATAAAATCGTAGGTGGTCTCCGATCCAGAAGCCATCGAGGTCGGTGATGAGGGGAGGACGGTGGTGTCGCCGGAGATGTGGGTCGCCGTAGATGGGGTAGCGGCTTGGGTTAGATGTTCGAGAGAGAGAGAGAGAGAATATAGCGGACTGATAAAAGCTGTTGCCCGTTTTGATTAATATATACAATAGGATAGAGGTCCGCTACATTGTATAGCGGACATAAATGAAAACCAAAAGTTTTTCTGCGATGACGTCCGCTACATTGTATAGCGGACATAAATGAAAACCAAAAGTTTTTCTGCGATGACGTCCGCTGCATTGTATAGCGGACATAAATGAAGACCAAAAGTTTTTCTGCGATGACGTCCGCTGCATTGTATAGCGGACATAAATGAAGACCAAAAGTTTATAGCGGACATAAATGATGACCAAAAAATTAGGACTATGCATATCCGTCCGCTACATCAGAAATCGCTACATCAGAAAAAATAATTCCGGTATTCGGTTGAAAAATTATTAGAAAAAATTATTACAAATGTCAAACTTATATAAAAATTATTACAAATGTCAAACTTATACAAAAAATTAAAGGTCCACTGCAGCTTGTCCGTCCTCATCTTCGGCGTCATCTTCTGCCCCATCTTGCAAACCCCCGGGACTTATCCCCAGTGCCTTGTAATGGTTCCGCTTGTCGTGGTCGGTCATTTTGTTGCACAATGCACACCTTCGCAGCTTTTTAGGTTGAGTTGCCGTTTCAATTGAGCTTTTCATCCGCGTAGATCTCTTGCGGCCTTTCGTTTGCGATATAATTGGATCCAACGGCCGGATATCATTGTCGCCTTCCTCCCCCGGCTCGTCATCTTCGGATTCCGTCGTAGGCTCGGTGTCAACCGCATTGGTGACTGAAGCTGCTTCCAACTGGTCGACGATGGGCTCTTGCTGCTGAGCTACATCGAGGAGATGTTTATAACCGACCATTGTAGCAGCAGCCTTTACGGACAAACGGGTGAACATCGTCACCAGATGATTATACCGCAACGTCTCTGATTCTTCAAAGTCAGTATACGGGTGCTCCGGAAAGGAAATGGTACCGTGCAACCTGTTTGCACCTTTCGTCCACCGTGGCAAGACGTATTTATCGGGGATTGTCCTGATATTCTTCTGGGTGAAAAACCGCAGAATGTGTCTACACAGGATGCCATGGAACTCAAACTTCTTGCAAACACACGTCACCGAGTCCGTCAATGTGTCGTGGCTCACCGTATAAATTCTGCGCAGCTTCTCAGGGACGAGGTCATTCACGAGCGAATAAACCTTGTACTCACGCGTAGACATTTCTGCCACCTTGTTTATACTGTATCGTCCCGATTTTCGCAGCTCTACTTGGTATAGCAAGAAGATCTCCTTCGTATAGACTTTGGCACCGTTCAGCTCCAGCGGGGTCTCTAGCAACCTTCTCCTTTGTTTGTACGTTGTTGCAAAGTCGGCAGCCCTTTCTTTTACGAACAACGAAGCTACCGCTTTTTGTGCGGATGCAACGAAAGTCTTCAAATTGGTAGCTGTACCCACATAACTATCGAACGTGGCATTCATAGATTCACTCCTGCCCGTCGTTTTCATGCCCGCTGAAAAATACCTCCTCGTGTAAACGCCAATCCATTGCTCTTTGCGCTCGTACAAGTGCCGGAGCCACTCGTTGTCTTGCAATGAGTAATCCCGAACAAGCTTTTCCCACCTCTCCTCGAATTCCTCAATCGTTAATGACTTGGTAATGCACTTGTCAAAATCCTGTTTAAAGTCTGGATACTTTGCGTACACGTGATGCAGACGTTCAGGGTATTTGTTGCTTATGTGCCAAGTGCACAAGTTGTGCCGGGTGTCTGGGAAGACGGTCGCAATAGCCTTCTTCATTGCCAAATCTTGATCGGTGATGATCACTTTGGGTGCTTTGAAGTTCATTGCTTCCAGCCACGTCCTAAACAACCATACAAAAGAACCCTCGCTCTCGTCCCTTAACAAGGCGAACCCGAACAGGATGGAGTGATAATGATGATTGACGCCGGTGAAAGGAGCGAACGGCATCGAGTACTTGTTGGTACGGTATGTGGTGTCGAAAGTCACGACATCCCCAAAATGCTTATAAGCTAGTCTCGAACGACCGTCGACCCAAAAAATTGTACTAACTCGATGCTCTTCGTCAAGTTTATAGTCGAAGGTAAACTGCGGGTCCTCCATCTGCATCCGTTTCAATAGGCTCATTGTCGATTGCGCATCATTGAGGTCATACGCGGCTCGTCTATGGGTTCGGACCGCGTTACGAACGTCTGTCGTGTTAAAGTTTAAATTTTGAATTCCCCCAGCCTGTTCAGCAAGAACATTAACAATCTCAGTAGGTCCAATTCGCGCATTGCTCATTGTGTGAATTAGGCTCCTCGCGACCTTACCCATCTTCTTGTGTTGATGCATCTGACTCACCTTAGAAGGAGTTACTAACGGGTGATTGTGTGCCAGTTCCAGGCTGGTAATAAGCCAATGATCATGATTGGCTTTGTAGCTTACGAACATCTTGACCTGGCAATTTGTGCGCTCAAAGCAGTCCCGTCTTCTACGCGAATATCCTATTTCGTCATCACTGTCATCATTCCCTACGCGTGTCTCATTTTGCTGTGGATTTCTGCCCCTATGACACTCGTATAAACGAGAGCATATCTTTTTTGTTACGTTGCTCGTTCTTGTAGTCTTTATTCTAATGCCAAAACCAACCCTCAATGAATACGCTCGAAAACATTCTTCAGCTTCTTCCAATGTTTGAAACGTTCGTCCTAGATACGGATCACTAGCATCTACGGGGACGTTGGAGCTCGACACGAAATCAGACATTGTGAAACAAGACCTGTGTAGAAATAGACTACGCTTAACAATCAAATGGCATTTCTAACTGAAAATATTACCTAAAAATTACAGTGGGCGAATAGACCAATTTAGGATGACAAACATACCTATGCATAACCCCTGAAAGTGTCTCCAAATTAACAATTATTAATTTACTGAACATAACAAATCAAAATTACTAAGATAAATAGACGAATTCATCATGCCAAAAAATCGAATTAAACTATAATTTTATTTAGAGTTTACAAATTACACCTTTTTTATGAACATCATGTCTAGAACATCACAAATTGAAGAATAGAGTGACAAATTTCTAGAACATCAAAAAAAATTTATACGTTTTTGTCCGAACAAAATAAAATTATATTTTACCATTCAATCCATAAAGAAAACTTCACCATTCGCAAACTTACCTTACTTGAGTGAAGCTAAGTTTTACTCGAAGCTTGAAGGGAGCAGAAAATTGTAGCGAGTCCGAAGGAGGAGAAGAAAATTGTAGCCGAAGGAGCTTGAGGAATTCCGACAACCCGTCGTGTGTAGAAATAAAGGTACAAACACGTGGTAATGTGTCAGCTGTGTCAGTCGTCCGCTACACTGTCTAGCGGACGACATTTTGGCTGTCAACGTGGGCCCAATTATGTGCTCCGCTAGACAGTGTAGCGGAGGGGGTGGAGGGGCAAAATGGTAAAAAGTATGGTCCGCTACACTGTGTAGCGGACTGCTGACAGCGCCGCAAAAATACGCGATCTGGGCCGTCCATCCCGAAGGGATGGACGGCCAGATCGCGCTAGTAACTTCTCCTATTTTGCTAGCGCTATCAACGAATCAGCTCATATATATATATATGAGCTGATCCGTTGATAGCGCTAGCAAAATAGGAGAAGTTACTAGCGCGATCTGGCCGTCCATCCCAAAAGATGGACGGCCCAGATCTTTTTTTTGCGTTTTTTTAAGTACGTCCGCTACATTATGTAGCGGACAATTTTTTTGCATTTTTTTGACAAAAATACCCTCCGAGTCCGTCCGCTATATAATGTAGCGGACAAGTTTTCAGACTTTTTTTTGTCTTTCTGTCATTAATGTTCTGACTTTTTTTCTTTCTCTGTCTCTCCTTTCTCTCATCTGCTACATAATGTAGCGGACTAATTTTCTCATATCTTTTTTTCTCTCTCTCTCTCTCCCTTCATTAATGCTCTAACTCTTCTCTCTCTCCCTTCATTAATGCTTTGACTCTTCTCTCTCTCTCTAGCGAGTCTGAATCAGTAAAATGGACGAAGAAGGTGCTGACGCTTGATGATCTCCAAAAAGACTTGGAGCCCTTGGATTCAAGAATGGTAGACTTGCCATGTTCTCAATGTTCGGGTTCTTCGTTCAGGCCATCGTGACCGGAAAGGGACCGTTGGAGAACCTTGCCGACCATCTCTGTAGTGCCCATTGAATGCCAAGGCTGAAATCAACCAATTGAATGCAAAAACATCTGGGTAATGGGAGTTTGAGATAGGCCGCGCTGAAAGGCTGAAACATCTGGGTAATGCCAAGGCTGAAATCGTGGGTTTGTTGGTTTTGGTGGTCAGAGCTCGGGGAGGAGGCCAACGTCTCTGCTGCGGCGACGCCAGAGTCGAGCTCGGCCGTGTTGTGGGCTGTTGTCATTGCTGCAAGGAGGATGGAGAGGAGAGAGACAGAGAGAAAGAGAGAGATGAAGAAGAAGAAAGGAGGGGACATGAGAGGCAGACATGTCAGGAGAGAAAAAGAGTCTGCCTCTGTCCGCTACATAATGTAGCGGATAGATTTATGTCAAAAAAAAGTACTACCTCTGTCCGCTACATAATGTAGCGGATAGAGTTGGAGGGTATTTTTGTCAAAAAATTGTTCGCTACATAATATAGCAGAAGTACTTAAAAAAACGCAAAAAAAAAGATCTGGGCCGTCCATCTTTTGGGATGGACGGCCAGATCGCGCTAGCAACTTCTCCTATTTTGCTAGCGCTATCAATGGATCAGCTCCATATATATATATATATATAAAGGCCCAGATAGGATTAAATGGTTAATTTTTTTTCCTTTTAAGATGCCCCTTTTAAATTTAAGTCTTCAAGCAAGATAAGTGGTGACTAAGGACATTTTTGACTTATGACATTTCGTTCCATTAAATACCCTTCTTGAATTAGAGTGTTACTTAAAAATAAGGGTGCTTTTGACTTCTCATAGGGTACCAAGTCTCTTTCCTTAAAATACCTTTATTGTGATATATGTTTTTGTTAGATTAATCATTGTTTTGACTTATGACTTAAAATATTTATTTTTCATTAAATATCTATATTTAATAAGAGTGTTGTTAAAAATAAGGGTATTTCTAACTTTTCATATGATATAAAGCATCTTTTGTGAAAATATCTTTATCAGAATATATGCTTTTGTTAGAGTAAATGATTGTTTTGATTCTTATTAAAAAAAGAGAGAAAAAAAATCCTATAAAAACCCTTTAAAATACCCTTGAACTCCTGTATACTTTCTAATATTTGAAAAAATTTATGTCAAACCATACCATCTTTATTCACGTTAAAAATAAACTATCTTAGAGTTATTATATTTCCTTCATCATATTCTATTAAAGAAAATAATTTATACATATATAAAAATACGGATGATGTTAAATGACTAATCTTTTTTTCCTTAAGATACCCCTTTTAAATTTAAGTCTTCAAGCAAGATAAGTGGTGACTAAGGGCATTTTTGACTTATGATATTTTTTTTCCATTAAATACCCTTCTTGAATTAAAGTGTTACTTAAAAATTAAAGTGCTTTTGACTTCTAATAGTGTACCAAGTCTCTTTCCTTAGAAGACCCTTATTGTGATATATATTTTTGTTAGATTAATGATTGTTTTGACTTATGACTTAAAACAATTTTTTCATTAAATACCTATATTTAATAAGAGTGTTGTTAAAAATAAGGGTATTTCTAACTTTTTCATATGATATCAAGCATCTTTTGGGAAAATATCTTTATCGGAATATATGCTTTTGTTAGAGTAAATGATTGTTTTGACTCTTATTCCACGGAGAGAGAGAGAGAGAGAGAGAGAGAGAGAGAGAGAGAGAGAGATCCTATAAAAATCCTTTAAAATACCCTTGAACTCCTGTATACTCTTTAATTATTGAAATTTTTTTTACCAAACCATACCACCTCCATTCACGTTAAAATTAAACTATCTTAGAGTTATTATATTTTCTCCATCATATTCGATTAAAGAAAATAACTTGTAGAGAATAGAGTTTTTTATAGCCTTTTTGGAGAAATGTAATATACCTAAACTAAATTGAATATTTTGTCGGAAACTCAATTCTTTTTTGTTTTATATTTCATATTTGTAAGTTGATACGTATGCTACATATTTGAATTATTCTACATGTATATAGATTTCAATACAAACATATTAGTACATTGAAACTATCATAAACATGAAGCTCTAGATCTTGAATACGGACATATTGGTGTAAGAAAGTTATCGTAAAATTGGAGTTTTTTTTTAGGATTTTCTAAATGTATATATAATCCTGATTGGAATTAAACGGCTAATCCTTTCTTCTTCTTTTTTTTCATAGGATGCCCTTTTTTTAACTGAAGTCTTCTTACAAAATTAGAATTGATTATGGCATGTTGACTTAAATTGTTGTTAAAAAAATAAGGATGTATTTGACTTCTCTTAGGATATCAAGCATATTTCTTTAAAATACCCTTACAAGAATATATGCTTTAGTTAAAGTTAAGAGTTATTTTTTCTTTCAGTAAAAAAAAAAGACCTATGAACCTATAAAATCACCCTTGAACTCTTGCATGTTCTTTTATTACCAAAAAATTTCTATCAAAAACTTACTGCGGAGATTCACGTTAAAGCTTGATCCTCAGAGCTATTACATCAATTTCGATTAATGAAAACAAATTGCACAGAGAACAATGTTAGAAAACCATGGTTTTTATAACATTTAAGAATAAACATAGTTTACCTAAACTAAATTGATATTTTGTTAAAAACTCAATACTTTCTTAATTTTATATTTCACAATTTGTATGTTTACGCGAAGCTGCAAATTTCAATTATTGTGCATGTATATGTATTTCAATGCAAGTATATTTGTATGTTGAAACAATCATAAACTGAAATTTAATTATAGATTTTAATTACGGACATATTGGCTTAAGAAAGTTATAGTAAAATTGAAGTTTTTTTTTATAAGTTTTTAAATGCATAAGAATTGCTAGATTATATAATTTGACTCCTAATTATAATTTGAGTTTGTGTCAAATACATGATACTATATTTGTGTTAGAGTTATTGAAATACCCTAATTTCTATAATAACATATTCTTCGTATGGTTATTGTCTTCCTAATATCCACTGTATCCCGAGATATTATATATTTATGTGATAACATATTCTTTATATGGCTAATTGCTCTTGTATATTTTCCTCTTATAAATGATAGGATTAAATGAAACCCAATTGATAAAGACACCAATTATTTCGACTCAAATGATTGATAATTTTTTTTTGAGCTTAAAAACTCTGAAGTTTTGATATGCAAGAGGTTAAATAACTAAATCTTTTTTTTTGTTAAACTATTAATTTTATAAGTTCAAAAATTTTCTAAATATTTTGACTTTTTAAAAGATGAGGTTAAATTACTACCGTTTTGATTAACTTCAAACATTTTGACGCTAAAGAGGTTCAGTAATGCATCTCTTAGTGATAAAAGACTATGAATATAACGAAAACTGGTAAGGATCTGGCCTAAGCGTAAAATAATCTCAAGGGAGCGTATAAAATAATGTCAATGGATTACTTTATAAAAAGTTTACTGACTTTCAAGCAGAGTTTGCCGCCATTAACTATAAGGTCGATTGGACAATGGTGGGCCATCTGGTGGCGGTAGGTGAATTGAATAAGTTGTGGGTTGATTGGATGCAGTAATAGGCTGATTGATAGTAGTGGAAGGCTACTCTAGTGGTGGTTAATGGCGGTGGCTGTTGTGGTGTTAGGTAGTTGTTTGATGCAAACAATAAATCTTCCTCTAGATTTTAAATCCTGAACTCAAATTTTCATTTTTGTTCATTTGGTTTGTTGAATCATGATGGTTTGTTACAAGTTATTAAAGTGAGAAAGCAGTGACAATTGATTGGGGGTGAGAAGGCTGAAGAAAGGTGAGAAAGCTGAAGAGCACGATAATGGTAGGATGATGGTAGGAACGCGATGATGGGGGAGAGGGTGTGGTTATGGGTGTGTCTTTGTAATGTTTGTCTGTGCTTTGAAGTTGAAGAAGTGTAAAGAGATGATGGTGGTGGTGGGGTTGTATAGTGATAGGACGGGATAAGAAATGACATTTGAAGAATTACATTCTTAATTAATAGGCATTCTGGTCTTTTCATCCTTTCAGTATTTTCTTTCGCTCAACAGACATAAATGCTATTTGTTCTATGTTAATGGATATGCAAGTAATTTTACTCTAACCTCAAGGTCATGGCATTCTGGTCCTATAATTTTCTTCACTCTTAACACCTTATGCCATAGGTAATTTTTTCCCTATTTATTTTGATGATACATATTTTTATTTGATGAATGATCTGGGTTATGAATTATTCTTGATAAACTTTTGTTGAATTTACATTTATAATGCGTATGTATAAATATAGGATGGAAAATGTAGGCTTGTGAATATTATTGAAATTACTTAGTTTAATACCATCATCTGATATCAACTCCACACATTCATTTCGTAGTAAAAAATTTAAAAGGACACACACAAACACACATGTATATAGACTTTTTAGATGAGTAGGTTTGGTATTATCATATAAGTCCGTGTTAAAAATAAAAGCCTTATAGCAAATATACGCTAAATTACATGCACAACTAAATTAATAACCTTATTATACTGCTAAGATGAAAAAGGTCATGCTAGATAAGAATAAAAGAGAGTTTAGAGTACACTATCAAGAGAAATTTAGAGTACACTATAGATTTTTTAATTGAAAAGAAGAAAGTAAAATTAAGATTAAGCTCAGTTTTAGACAAATTGTACTCGACGTTGAAACTTAAGATAGAAAAAGTAAAAAAAAGACTTGCTTTGTACTCTAATCTTAAAATAAGACATACATGAAAGTTAAATTTCCTTTGTTCTAAATTATTTGATCATATTTGACTACACGCTTATTTATGATATAAGTCTTATTATATGAGTTTTCCATTCTACCCCGAGAGAGGGGGGGGGGGGGGGACGAAAGAGGTACCTCGATTTTACTTCCTAAACTTATATATATGTCATCTATGTTATTGAAAATTAGACAACTCCAGTATATATACACTTGACATTATTTATCTCTAAACACGTTCTTCACTTTTATTATTGTACAGTCAAACTTGTAGTGTTTCTTGAGAGTTAGATATTTGTGAAAAATATTTGGAATTAATTACAATGTCAATGTACCTTGAACAACAAGATATAATATGGAACAGTCAGAATTCTCTTCAGTGGCAACTTGATATGATGAAAGGAATAAGTATGATAAATAGCGAAAAATATTAGTGATAATTGGCTTGAAAAATTCAGGGCTGAGCAATGAGGATAGGAGATTTAGTTAGAACCAAAAAATGCAAAAGATTTTGTTTCAAAGTCCATGAAGAGGCTAAAAGTAAATCATGAGCTAAAGCAGCATAAGAATCTGATGACATCGTTGAGAATGATGCGGAATCACATCTAGAGTTATTATAGTGACAAGATACCCAAATTTCAGCTCGTAATATTTTTTTTTTATCAAAAGAATTAGAGAGTCATGGTAATTCTGTTATGACTGATGCATGTACAATTTGAAAGATTACCATGGGTATTAATTGGGCCAGGGGACAATATAGGTGGGTTAGTTTTAGCAAAAGTTGAGCAAAACTGAGGGAATGAAAGACGCTGGGATTTTGGTTTTTCATTAGTGAATGAATTGATGGTATGAAAAAGTGTGTGAATTTGGGGAAGTAAAAGTGAAGGTTTAAAAGGAGTGTTCTCAAAAACAAAATTATTTTTATGGGTCCAATATATATATATATATATATATATATATATATATATATATATATATATATATATATATATATATATATATATATATCATTGACTGCGCAGGTAACTTGGGTTAAGTTGCCCGCTCGATTTGACAGTTCACGTGCGATTTGTGGACGGTTCAAATCTTTTTTTATGTTTTTTAAAGTCCGTCTGCTATATTATGTAGCAGACTAATCTTTTGACTTTTTTTTTCTCTTTCTCTCTTCTTTCCCTCATTAATGTTCTGACATTGTTTCTTTTCTCTCATCATTTTTTCTCTTTCTCTCTCTATCTCTCTTTCCCTCCCCCCTCCTTTCTCTTGCTCTTCTTGCCTCAAAAGTATAACCCAAAACCAGAGTAGGAACGACCAAGACTGATATACGTCAACCATATCACCTTCCTCTTACTCACAGAACTTGGAACGGAACGACAGATTTTGGAGAGAGAAGATTTTGAGAAGAAGAAGACATCGCAAGAACGTCTAGTGGGGTTTAGAGAAAAAAAAAACAAGGTTGAGATTTGTTCTTTGTCTTTCCTTATATAGGCTAAAGTAAGTAGATGATTCGAAAAATGAGACCTTAGTAGAGCAGACACTTGATGCTTGTTTTTCCGGTGCTTACTTAGGATTAAAAGGGTAGGGCGGTGGGCAAGTAAACAAGCAAATAAAATGGGTGGTCACCGCAGGAACCACATGCTCTTTAATTTTATAGAGAGAATTTTTTGATGTGGCGAAGTAGGAAACGGATTATTGCTCTACTTGCAAACAGATTAGTAGAGTTTAATCCAGTTTTGTTGAGGACACTCCCTCTCTCTCCTTCTCTCTCCCACTCTTTCACTTCCTCCCAGTTGATCAGTCATCCTGACCCGCACATAATGTAGAGAGAGAGAGAGAGAGAGCGAGAAAGAGTCAGAAAATGAATAAGAGAAAGGAGAGAGAAAGAAAAAAAATGATGAGAGAAAGGAAATAATGTCAGGACATTAATGAGGGAAAGTATAGAGAAAGAGAAAAAAGGCCAGAAGATTAGTCCGCTACATAATGTAGCGGATGGGCTCTTTTTTAAGCTGCAAGGTATTTTTGTCAAAAAATAGTCCGCTACATAATGTAGCAGACGGACTTTAAAAAAAAAATAAAAAATGGACAGTCCACAGATCATGCGTGAACTGTTAGATCGCGCGGACAACTTAACCCAAGTTGTCCACGAGGTCAATGGATCACACACACACACACACACACACACACACACACACACACACTAGAGGTTTAAGAAGGCCCAAAGGATTAGTAAGCCAGGTGATAAGCCATTCTCGATCAGAACATGCAATGTCATATGTGTGAATCCTTAATAGTATGGCAAACCAAATGGGTTATACCCTTGGACATTTCACGAAAAGATGGGTGACATCTTCCATTGAAGATTGCAGAAAGGACATACCCCCAGGTGATCTTAAACTGTTTGAGATGTGAGTGTACTATTAATCGATCCTATATAATTTGCCAAATCAGGAAGCATATTTTAAGCGAGAGCTGTAATTTCCAAATTTGACGTCACATCCTTACTGGGACAACAATAGGTGGATAAGAGGGCTGTCGTCTTGAATTTAGCTCCAAAAATTTGCATTCATATAACATGTTATAAATGGATGCCACTTTTTAAATCACCATGCACAGTTTGGCCCCACAACTGTTGATCTTCAAAGTCATGTTACGAGATATGTATAGCTAGGATTGGATTAGCAATCACAGAGGAAAATATGGCCCCACAACTGTTGATCTTCAAAGTCATGTTACGAGTTATGTATAGCTAGGATTGGATTAGCAATCACAGAGGAAAATAAGTTGCAGATCAAGGTCATATCCCACCTGCCATGCCGAATAAGGTCACTCATCCGATTAACCTGCAAATCAGGTGGTGCGGATGTGGGCTCTAATGCCCATGGAATATAAGGAACCCAAAAATCATTCTATATAGAAATATTTCTTCCATTGCCCACCTTCCATCGAAGACAGGCTAGGAGTGCCTTATGGCCAAATAGAATACCTCGCCAGCTTTTTGAGAAATTGCCAGTCTCACTAAAGAAAAGAAAAGCCCTTCGAGTATAATACTTACCTCGCATCACCCTGGCAAGAAGGGACTTTGGGTCAATCAAAATTCGCCAAGCAACTTTGGAAAGTAAGACTTGATTGAATAGTCTTGTGTCTTTGAAACCTAGTGTACCAGCTTCGAGCGCTCCACAAAGGGCGTGCCAATTGACCTAGTGCAAGCCATAATGATTTTCAATTCAGGAAAACCAAAAGTTGGCTAGCACATTATTAATCCTATGACATATATTGGCATGGAAAAAGCATATCTGTATGTGATAAATGAGTAAAGAATTGAGAACTGATTTAATTAACGTAGCACGTCTCGCTTTATTGAGTAGAACGCCTTTCCAGCCTGCATACTGATTCTTAATTTTATCCGGTGGATCCCGAAAGAATTCCTTTTTCTTGGTTAAATGTCTAATGAGCTCCCTAGGTATTTGCCAAAATCCTCCATCAGTTTGAAACCTAAAACTTGGGCTAGATCAACAACATTACTGCTGTTGGTATTAGGGCTTAGAGTGATAAAAGATTTAGTTAGATTGATTTTTTGTCATGATTCCAAGCAGTGAAGGTCTAAAATATTCTTTAAAATAGAGATGGATTATGAGGTAATTTTTATGAAAATCATGGCGTCGTCTGCAAAGAAGAGATGGTTGATGGGAGGGCCGAGAATGCTGGCCTTTATGCTAGGAATCAGGCCTTGGTCCTGTGCATCTGACAGTGAAGTTGACAGAGCTTCTGCATAGATAATAAAAAGATAAGGAGATAAGGGGTCTCCTTGTTGGAGACCACAAGTAGGTTGGAAGCGTTCAGATGGTGAGCCATAAACCAGAACTTCATAGAACTCTTTAGACACACAATGCATAATGAAGTGGAAGAGACGTGTCGGGAACTTCATTTTCCTAAGAACCGCTTCAAGAAAAGGCCATTTCACTCGGTCATATGCTTTACTCATATCCATCTTGATGGCTCCTAGAACGCCTTTGGATTTCTTTGTAAGTCTAATTTTATTCAATTCATAGGCAATAAGAACATTATAGGTAATATGCCTTGTAGCAATAAAAGCATTTTAGTAATGAGAGATAAGGACACTTAAAACCCCTTTAATACCGTTGACCAAGACCTTCAAGATGATTTTATACATAGTGTTACATAAACTAATAGGTCTAAAATCACTTGGAGTTTGAGGTTTTTTGGTCTTCGGGATTAGCACAATCAAGGCTTTGTTTGTCATGCTGAGCATGTATCCTGATCTTAAGAAAGAGAGCACATCAGCAGTTATTACTCATTCCATAAAATCCCAACATTGTTGATAAACAATGGTAGGGATTCTATCCCCACGAGGGGCTAATAAATTTGATTGGTCCGCCGTGAGCAGTTTTAACTAGGCCATCCACTATAGACACATCATGGATTGCCTCAGATGCCAAACTAGGGGGATAAAAAATGTTTTGGAAGTGTTCTACCAGACACAGTTGTATGGATTGATGCGTGCAATGTGTGATAGTATTCACATCAGTAATAGTTGCAATACAGTTCCAATTTTTGCGAATAATGGTATATCTATGAAAAAACTTGGTATGTCTATCACCTAATTTCAACCATTTCGCTGTGGCTTTCTGGGCTCAAAAAAGCTCCTCACACTTTAGAAGCGAATCTAGCTTTTGCTGGGTAAGTTGATCGGATATTTGTACTTTGTGATTAGGGAGAAGGGATTGAAAATGTTTCAACTGTGCTATTGTATCATGGATTTGGGTATGTAGATTTCCAAAGCACACTTTATTCCAAATCACCATAGCCTTTACCATTTCGGAGCCCCAATAAGCCACTCGGAATAGCGGTGACCCGGCACTAGATTGTTTCTAGGCATTAAAGATAGTCAGTTTACCCATAGGACGCTTTAGCCACATGGCTTCAAAATATTTGTATCGCGGTAGGGACCGCACATTGGGATAAGTATAAAAAATCAAGGGTGCATGATCTGACGATTGATTGCCAAGATTTGTGATAGTAGCTAGAGGGAACAAGTGGATCCAGGCTATATTTGCTAATCCTCGATCTATTTGCTCGTAGATACAAGTCTGTTCACGGGGGTTATTGGTCCACGTAAACAATGGTCCCACCCATTTCAAATCAACTAGATTTTGTGAGTGCAAGAAATCCTCCAAAAAAATGTGCCTCGGCATATCAAAAGCATTAAGGTCAATCTTAAGGAGTACTTGATTGAAATCACCTATTAAGAGAAGAGGGGAGTCAAGACAGGAAACTGCTCCGATAATTCTTTCCCATGTGAGCTTCCTCTTTGCAAGAGATAGGTGTTCAGACACAAACCTTGTCACCTAAGATGTGCCACTGTCGAGCTGAAAGTGTACAAGTATGAGATTTTAATACCAATACAAAACTGACCCAACCAGTTCCTCTGTCCAGTCCACCCAAAGACCTTGTTTCATACCGCGCGCCGTCCACCGGTGGGTCTTCTTTATCTGTATTCATGTTCATTTCATGAATAAGGGGATTTACAAGATTCGCTTCATCGTTATCTCCCTCGTCCTCCATGTTCATTTCCCCAGGTTGAATATCATTAGTTGATCCTAAAGGGTGAGTAGAATCCGTATTGCTACCCTAATCATCCACTCCCACATCATCCTCAGAGTGAAAAGAATCAAAAGCAGTAGCAAAACTTACATCATCGCTAGACACCACAGAAGGTGCAGAAAAAGCATCAAAGAGATGGGTTAGATGTACTCCCTCATTGTCGGCAGAAATGGCAATCCTAGATGATCTATTCCAATTGGAATTTGGCAGAGCCCGTAGAGAATTTGCAAACATCAGATGCCCATTTAGATAATATGTGGCATAGAGATCTAGTGCCGACAGGTTCGTAGTTCTTCTGGCAAGCATTTCCACCATTTCAACAAGTGATGCTTTACACACTACATTTTCATAGCCAATACGACCATAAAGATAGCAAGAAGTAAAAACACGCTCGTAAGTCTAGCGAAGCATAACATGTCCTTGTAAGAACCAATACGTAGCTGTTGAAAACTGGAATAGAAAAAATGTTGGGAAGCTTTTGGACAATAACATGTCCTTGTAAGAACCAACACTCCCTCACCCTTTTTAAATTTTTTTTTGGTGAGAACGATCGATCTGTTATCAATAAATTTTCCCGTCAAAACCTTATCCTTGCACTTTCTTTGATTGTGAATTAGAAGGGGGTTAAGTGGTACCATAAATGTGCATAGGTCTAGGTTTTCCCCTTCCATACTAAGCCAGACACGTGGCTTAGTATGGACACTGTTGGTTTTCGTCTGGACGTGAATTTGACATATGGACAACTGTCTTTTAGTTGCATCTTCGCTATGTGTTGTTTTGCAGTTGACTTTGTTGTGTTTGTTTGTTTCCTGGCCTTATCTTTTGATGTATGTCGTTGACTTGGTGTCTGGCTTCTTATGTGTATTGTTTATTTATTTTTGTTGCGTGGCTTGGGTGCACCTAGGCACAGTTATTGTCTTTGTTTACAGCTAATGTCTTGGTTAAGGTAAGGGACGATAATCCTTGTGTTAAAGCCGATTCTTTTTGGCATTTTTAGCTTTACGAGAAGGTTTGATTATGAACCGCTCTTTGCCTGAAGTTCTATTGTTCTGAGCGCCGTATTATGTTTTGGTTATAGCTAGTTTATTGGATATGGTAAGGGTGCGATAATCCTTGCATTAAAATCTGTTATTCTTTGGCCATTGTGAGTTTTACAAAGAGACCTTGCTATGAGCAGCTACTTCTTTCGTGGTACTAGTGCGGTATTATCTATTTTTTCTTTTTATGTACGCTACCATATGTAGGATGGTAGGATTTTGTCTAGAGCCTTAAAAGGAAAATGAAACTTGGTCCTTTCTAAGATGTTGAAAGTACACAAAAAAAATGGTTATTACAAGGATGTTGAAACTTTGATAACAGCAGTTCTCTGCCGCGACCTCCATCCAAATCTAGACAAAAAGATGGGTACACGTTGGAAATTAAATGGTTATTCTTCTTTCTGGAAAGGGGAAAGAGAGGAATCTTAGAGTGGAGTGTGGTATCAGTCAAGTCAACATATATGTAGTAACAATCGGTTCCAGAGAAAAGAATTTCATATCCTTTGCCACAGGGGCACCTGAAGTGAATGATCATGCTTTCCTCTGTCCTGTCCACACTCACAAGCTCCCCATCTTCATCTACAATCTCAGTTTCACCCTGCTACACATGCAAACGATCACATCAGTTACCAGGAAACATGTACTGATCAAGTTATGAACCACGCACAAACATGCATTTGCCTCTCTGTCTAGTGGTCATCTATCATGTTCAATGCTTATATTTTAGTTGTTGGATTCTTCAATTCTAGTAACGTTACTCTAACTCTGGCACCCCCACCCGAACCCCAAAACTATAGTAGGGACGCTCCCGCTCCAGAACCTCGCGCCGCTCCCAACCCCACCCGTGTTCTGCAATTAAGGGACATGTTACGAAATCACTCTAGATAAATATGTATAGAACAAGATAATCAAAGAAAAAAACACAAGAAATATGAGAGAACTCAAATTTACTATGCACAAGTCAGATTTACAACGCTCCCTCACGTGTATCTCTCAACTGTTTTCCTATTCAGAGAAGGACTCTTCTATCTTGGCCTTCCCAAAGAAGGACTCTTCTTTGGGAAGGCCAGAGAAAGACTCTCTTCTCTCTTGGCCTACTTGAAGAAGGACTCTTCTCTCTTGGCCTACTTGAAGAATGACTCTTCTCTCTTTCCTACTCAAAGAAGGACTCTCCTATCTTCCCCTTAAACACAGTACAAGACACCCCTTACTTATATTTGGAGAAAGCAGTGATCTTCTCTCCCCAACTAATGTGGGACAAGATGTCTTATATACTAAGGGCCTAGTTGCAACCTTCGTTGAGTAACCGATGTAGGACATAAATACAAGACATATATCAACGGGACATTTATCATGTTCCAAGCAAAAAAATGAAAAATCAATCATCAAAAGTACACTACTGAAATTAAGTATGAGAAGGTAAAAGAATATGGATGTACCCATGGAAACACAGAAGAATATAGACAAAAATGTCAAGAACAATCCTCCGTCACTCTCAAACATATACTGATCTGTTTTAAGAAACGTGAACGATATGTGTTTGTTCAGCTGTTCATAAACAAGAAAAGAATTCAGAATCTGATCTTGAGAGCACATAAATCAAGATCAGGACATCAAAAAAGAAATTATGCATAACAGAAACAGGAAACAATGTATCTACTTGATCATAGGAAACTCAGAAACACAGAATATTCTTGTAAAAATCTCCAGAATCATCTTGTAAAATTCACGAAACACAGAGAGAGAGAGAGAGAGAGAGAGAGAGAGAGAGAGATTAAGAGAATCAAACCTTGGGGTTGTAATTGTTATTGTTGTCAACCGAACCATCTTCTTCTTCTTCCTCTTCTCCACTTTGACGCATCAGCTCCTTACACCATTGACCCATTTCCCTAACCATCTTCTTCATCTTCTGCAAAATTACGACATCAATAAGAAAACATCAAATAGATAAGAAAATGAGAAAACCCAAATATCAACTGCTAGTTACCCTGGAGTTGGGACTGTTTTCTTTGCCGAATCAGAGGGGCTTGGCGACAGCGAAACCTTTCTCTTCGCTGGAGGAGTAGGCCGCGGCGGCGTGATGGCGGCGGCAACAAGATTACGGTCGGCTGACCCTGACGTCACGTATGAGTACGCACGCCGGAGCTTGGGATGAAGGGGAGAGAGTCTAGCCGGCGAGTTTCAAGTTCCCGGTGACTGAGAAGGGTTCAGAGAGGCAGGGGAGTAGCCCGAGGAATTCGGGTTGGGGTTGGCGGATCCGGGTTGGGTGAGCGGGTCGGATACCAGCGGCGGAGGATGGGGGAGGTGACGGGTAGCGGGAGCCTGGTGAAGGCGCTGAGGTCGAACTCGTGGTGGGTGGCAGCGGTGGCGGGTTTCTTGGGGGAGTGTTGCTGGTGGGAGGTGGAGCGGCGCTTGAAGGAGCCGCAGTTGGTGCAGAGCTCGAGGGCGGGAGGGGGTGGGGTATCGGCGGCGGTGGCGGTAGTGGCGGCGGAGGTGGTGGTGGGGTGTCGGTTTCTGGGTTACTCGTCATCTTGTTCCGCTTTTGCTCTGTTATTTGCCTTGGTTCTGTTTTTGGATGAAGTGAAAAGGCGGGAGGGGGAGTCAGTTAGGTTTATGTAGAGTTTTCTGTTATGGCGGGTGGGTGATGTCATGGCGAATGAGAGCGTGACGCGTTAGGTGATCAGGGGCTCTTTGGTCATTGGGTTAGGGAAAGCGGTTATTGGGTTATATATATTGCCTAAAAATGGAGACCGGTAAGGTTAGGCTCGTAAATGTACCTTCTCCATTCTCATATTTTGCCATCGCAAAAATAACTTTTTTTTTTGTTGCACTACTCAGTTACATTAAATGACTAAATTAGTAGAATAAATAAGCGTCTTTACATTTTTTCGCGGTAACAAATCATTTGTTGGAATAAGCCAAGAAGAAGAAGAAGATTTCGTGCACATTGGTTATCAACCATTGTCTCCATAAGTAGTACATCAGATAGATAAGAGGATATAATCAAAACTTTCAAGTATAAAGTAAATCAAAGTTAAGAGAATTGAAAACTTACCAGAAAAGGCTTTGCAATATTTAATGAATATTGTAAGGAAGAACCTAAAGAGGCTTTGATTTATATAATAAACTTATGGTTTTTTTTTCATATTTAGGGTTTATGAGATCAATTTACAAAACTTAAACTTGATACTTTTTTATTTTTTATAAGATCGGTACAAAATATAATATCTCCCCCAGTACGTAATTTTGGGTTTATATTACTTATACTGACCAGTATAACCGGTAGAGAGCAGTATTTTAATTTATACGAAATGTAAGGGATACCATACTGATAGAAGGTAAAAGCGGCATGTATTGGCCGATAATGATATTGATAACCATGCATTTGACAATTTTTGAAGGGCAATTTTGGTAATAAAATTGCTTTTATTCTATTAGCCATACTTTAACCATTTCTTTTGCATTTTGTCCATCAATGATTTTGCTGTCCACTTAACTACAAATATTTCATAATTCTGAATTATTGGTTTCGACCATCTCGGAACAACTAGGATATATTGTGAGACAACCTTTTCCCTCTTACTTTTGCTTTTGTTCCTTTGGCCCTTTTCAATTCAACAATTTTAAATGATAAGGACCAATGGTGCAAAACATGCAATATTTGTTTCTACTTGCCACCTTGATTTTACGGAATTAGTAACTAACAGTATTTTTAGAACCACATAATTAATACTCAAATTTTGTTATTTGAAACATTAAAGGACTTACGAGAAACTTTTTAGGGGCTAAAGGACCATTGAGAAGCAAGTGTAATCTATAAGGACTAGGATTGGGATTTACCCTGAGCAAGGGTTTCGTTATCCACTGAACACATTGGGAGGAGGGGATAGGGAGTTGAAAGGAAGAGAAACATGGCAACAGCAGTTACAGCCACCTCTACTTTATGCTACTTCAAGAGGCAGGCCTGCCCATCAAGCAGACCACTTTCGCTGAAGATTCTGGCCAATTCAGAACTAGGGTTCGTGACCTCCCAGCTGAGCGGTTGCAAAATCTCCTGTAAAGACGATGCCTTGGCAATGGCGGCCAAACCCATCTCTACCCTCTCCAGGCCACCCCTTCAACCTGCTGCCCGTAATCTCTCTCTCTCTCTCTCTCTGCCTTTACCTCTCACGCGCACGCACCGACACCCGCTCAGTGGTTTGGTTTGAATGTTGTTATAACGGTATCTAAATGTTGGAATCATTATGGGAACTTGATGTATTTTGTGATGTCCTGGGTTTGGTTTTTAATTTCTTTATGTAGGTAAAATTTATGCTTGGGTTGTTTAGTTATGGATTGAAATGCTGCTAACAGACGCACACACGGATTTGGTGTTTAATTTTGCAACAACTGATTGCTAGTTGTTGGAACCCATTTTGCAAGTTAGTGGGTTCTCTGATGTTTTGGATTTGGTTTTCAATTTCTTGATGGGATTGTGGGTATGTGATCATGCTTGGTTCATTTGCTAATTAATGGAATGTTACTAATACACAACACGCGTGCGTGCACACGTACAACACACACACACACACACGCCAAAGACACACATTTGGGTTTCAAAATTGGCTAGATGTTTGAAACTTTTTGCAATATGGTGTGTTCTGTGATGCTTGAGTCTGAATTTTACTTTCTTGATGTGGGTGTGAATTTACTAAATAACAGGCGTTATGGTTAATCGAGGAATTGGACTATTCGTTGTGTTTTGTGTGCTGCAGAATACATGTGAAAGGGGTCTATAAAAGTGTTGGATTATGGATAGTTAGACAAAGTACAAGAGCCCTTGTTATTGAATGCTCAAGCGAGAGATTCTAACTTTCGCGTCAAAATTTTCATAATATCTGTTCCTTATTCCCATAGAAGCAACTGGATTGGATCTTCTGCCAATGCCTTTCTCACTCGGTTGTCAGAAATAAACTCTGAAATCCATGGGATTGTTTGTGAAAAAGAAACTCGTGTAGATTCGAGAGAAACAAAGTACAGGGAAAGCAAAGCACTGCTGGCACGACCAAGAATGTCGAATTAGATGATGGCTTGCTGGTTAAAAAATATGCAATCAACTGTCAGGAGAAATTTTTTTCTACTAAAAAGGCAATTCTTGCGAGAAGCTTTTCGCAACCATATAAAGTGCTACTAAAAAGGCAACCGTATGAACTTTGGCAGGTTTTCCTTATGATTCAGTCAACAGTAACAATGATAAAACTCTTGTAAGTTTGGGATGCATTTGGAGATCTCCTTAAGTAGTTATAGTTTTTCTAGCATATGGAGTTTTGCTTTGGAATGATGGAAAAATCAAGTCAAATCCGCAGCCAATGAGGGATGAGGGGTTTTATACTGCGAACTTCAGATGCACTATCGCTGCACTTTGTACCGCTTGACTTTTTGAATCATATCTCCCGTCCTTCCGATCCTAGTACAAGGAGGCCCTTTTCTGTAGCATAGTGTAATAGTGTTGCTCAACCGAACTTATATAAACTTAAACAGGTATCTGTTGTGCAGAGCCAATTGTAGACACTAAATGACTAAATTATATAGATATGTACGCGTATGTCTTTGTGTGGGTGCATCTATATATTGCTAGTGAGTAGTACGATATTTAATTGATTAGTCAAATATTTAACTCTGTGGGAAAAGCGTGTCTAAAATGATAATGTGGCAAGTTGATCATCTTGAAAGTAAAGGGATTATGTAAAAATAACGTTGAAAGGATACAAATCCCTGTAATTAAGAAATCAAGACCCAATGCATGGGTTTTTCTAAATTGAGGCCTATAAATAATGGTATGGGTAGAGAAGAAGAAGAACATGTAGAGTCTCTGCAACCAAAGTCCAAGCCCTGCCACAAACACTTGCCGATTCAAAGCTCCTACATTTTGTTCTTCATTTGAAGAACAATACACGCCAAACTTGTGTCGTTCTTCCTACCTAGCAGTTCTCAAGCACGAAATCTCTCCTTGACCATAAGAAAGAGAAACTAGTCTTCTATTTAGTGGTTATATGAATCAAGGATCTGCATACTTGTTTGAGCTGAAGCTTCAAGGCCCTCGATCGACCACCTGCAATAATCATTTTAGCATGAAGATTTGGTGAAGTAAATCTCAATGGTTCAAGAGCAACCTATTTCAGCCCTTGAATCACTAACACTATTTAAAGATCGAACTAGAGGATTTTACCATTTATTTTGTGTAAAAATCACGAAGTGGTATAACCCCTTTATTAAATGATTAGTCACGGAGCTGTGCCCTCGTCCTTGCCGTTAGAATCCTTGAGAGTTACTGAGATTTAGTCTTGACAAGAGGAACAAATCACGTGACGGCCAATGGAGAAGCAAGCTGTACTTTTTTTTTAGTCAAACAATGCAGTTTTGAAGCCTTCTTTGGTAAGTTGCTGAAGAAGGCTTCTCATATTCACTTTTTCCCACTTATATAAATGTGTGTATATATACACATACATATAAATATATATTGACATGTATTTCTAAGATATCCTTAGATTATAATTGCTTGCGCTTTGTACTTGGTCAACTTAAGTTGGTAAAAAAGTTACCCATTCAAGATGAGGTGCTTTAGTTGTTGAATGACTACCTACTTGGACGGAACCAAGGAGAACTTTACCGTGTTTCCGTTGTATTCTGACGGGCCCTTGCCTTGTCATTGTGGATTGAACTGAAATGGCTCTATTTACGATGATTATTCTTGACAAAGTAAAATTTTGCTAATGATACATCTTTGTGCAAACTTCTACGCATTGTTAAAGACTTCATTAAAAGTCCGAGGAACAAACAATGGGGCTGAAATTCTAGTGTTGTCTTTCGTATGCCTTTACATGCTTAAAAGTTGAGTTTTTTCATCCTCCTCAAATGGCTGCCAGTGTGCAGTGATTACGAACTGACTGACTTTTCAGTAGAAACTTGCCAAAATTGTGAGATGGTGATCCTTTCTTTCATTTTCTAAAGAAAGGGTAATGCAAGTTGTAAAATGCAGTTATGTTACCACAAATCAGCATGTGGTGGAAAGGAAGGATATTCATTTCTTTTAGTAGGGTACAATCATCTCACAATTTCACGACATCCTCATGGGACTCGTTGATAGTTTTTACCTTTTCCTCTCTCAACGCGCTTATGAACTTCAACTCGAAGCACCATTAGCATCACTGTGGGACTTTGTTTTAGGATCCTTAGCACCATGCTCCCTTACTATTTCTGTAGCACTCATGGATAAAATTCAGTTATGGGGCTGATGCACTGTTGTGGCTCAATAGGGAGGAGAGTTAACCGTTAGTGATCGTTCTTCTCTTCCTTTAAGTTTCCAAAAATGTATTTCACAACATTATTGTCATATAGGTTACAAAAATTGCAAAGTAATTGAGAGATGCAACTTAGGAAAATAAACCTTGAAACTACAGGAGTTATGTCTGTTTTGTACGGTGCTTGCCTTCATGAATGATTGACAACTGCCTTGCAATTTATTCTTCTCTCACTACTTCCCATTTTATTCCTGGTCTGTCTCTTCCTCGTCCTAACAAATCAACTTGGCTAATTTTATTTTTATTTATTACTGAGGCTTCTGAAGGTCCAAGTTGGATATGATCAAAATCATACCATCTCGAGCCATGTCAAGATCCTTATCGAAGAGTTTTTCCTTCACTCATCAGGGTGCTGTCTGCTTTCATCAGTGGCTGCAGTAATTGTAGATTGTTTTGTGAGGATGCTATTATTATCACATAAAAATCTGAGAACGTGCTTTTGTCTTCTTTAATTTGAGAAACATCTAATATTCATGCTATCATCACATAAAAATCTGAGAACGTGCTTTTGTCTCCTTAGCTTGAAAAACAACACATAATCTAAGGAAAATTTCAATTGAATACGTGAATTCTTATATTTTCAGGTAGAGTGTGTCCCTTCACGGGAAAGAAAGCAAACAGGGCAAACAAGGTATCTCATTCAAACCACAGAACCAAGAAGTTGCAGTTTGTGAACCTCCAGTACAAGAGAATCTGGTGGGAGGCAGGAAACCGCTATGTCAAATTGCGGTTGTCGACCAAGGCCATTAAGACCATTGAGAAGAACGGATTGGATGCCGTTGCCAAGAAGGCTGGAATTGATCTTAGAAAGGAATAGTTCGGGTAGCTTCCTAAGCAGTATTCTTTATTTCCTGTTGCATTTTTCTGAACGAACTGTCTTTTTTATTTTGGCATGGAGCGGCATAGGGTAAATGTTTCCATGATTGGAACCTTACTTCCCTCTTTACATACATTTTCATCATATATGCCTCAGAGCTGTCTGCATAGGTCAATGTTGTCCACTTCCTACTGGCACTACATCTTCAGATAACCCTGCCAGCCAATTGACTGTTGAATGAGAAATAAACATGATCAAGGTGTCTATATCACAAGTGGTGCCGCCCCACCGCCGCCCCACCGTGCATAAGTGCAAAGAAAATCGCCAGCTTGTCAGTTTTTGTTAGGTCTAGGGTTCTGTGTATCCTTTACGTTGTTTTCTATGGGATGAATGACATGCATTAGTGGAATTCAGTGGTTGCCAGGTTTGGTGGATGCTAGGCGGTCAATGGTTGCATTGCGGATCTAGGTCCTCTTCGGTTAGGTTTGGAGGAAAGGAAAAGAGAAGGGATAGTGCAATTAGTGTAGGTAATTTGGATTCCCTAGGCCTAATTACAGGTGGGAACACCAAGTAATCGCTGTACCACGTACTCGTATATCCCCAGGCAGTCTTGATCCGTGGGATCTTAGTCACCAAGTATGCTCGCCGTGGAAGTTTTAGACCACACCGGAAATGGTTGTCGCCTGTAAGCCGGATGTGTGGTGGCGGGCTGAAGTGGGATATGCATTGCTGCTGCTGTCAGTTGTCACTTTGGAGGGTGGATTTGGACGTTGGCTGCTGTTGCTGGCGCTTCGGATGCCCATGTTGGCCGGGGGTCGCCGCTCATGGGGACGATTCCATATTCTTACTGCCATTCCTGTTTAGATTTTTCATTTCATTGTGACTTTCTTGTTTGTAGTTTTTTGGTGCACGATGCTGGGAGTAATGGGAGTTTTCTCTTTTGGGCCTACTAGTATTGAGTACGTGCGTTGCACATGAACGTGATTGAGAGTAATTTTTGAATTGAAATCATTAAATTTTTTAGGATCAAAATAATATAATTCAATTATATTCATATTTCTTTTATGACTTGTTTTAGAATAAATGTATATTTGATATTCGCAATTGTAATCCATTCAATATTTAACAATCTTCTTTGTAGGTTTCTGGATTGAAAAAATATTTGATGGTGCTGTTGAAAAGAAAAATAATTCGAAAAATTAAAAGAATGAATTTACGTCTTTATTTTTTGTAATCAGTTAAATAAGTTTATGAAATATACCTTAAGATTTGTAATTTTCGAACCATGTGCATAACTGAATAAATTTTCAGTTCGAATTTGTGCTATATTTAAACCTTATTTTTTTTTCTCATTTTTTGATGCATATTTAATCCTTTTTTAATTTTTCTGTTTTCGTTTTTCCAACAGTCTTATTTTACGTATTTCAATTTTTTTGCTTTGTTTTTGTTTTTTTTTTGTTTGTCAATTGTTAAGTATTTGTTAACCTAAAAATGTAAGAAAAAATAATCACAACTCTCACTATCCAATATCTATTTCATTTCAACCAAATTAAAATATGAGTAATAAAAGAATTTCTTTATTTTATTTTTCTTTCTTATCTGACTTTTCATTTTTCAATGTTTATAATTAGATTCATTATCCAATATTCATTTAATTTCAATCAAATTTAATAGGGAGTCATAAATGAAGGGTAAAAGTATTATTGATATAATTAACAGAGGACGTAATCGTCCAGAAAAGATTTATGACATTCGTACTTTTGTAGATAGTATAGATATAGATATATATTTGCCTATTGGAATACCTTGACGTGGATGCTTCAATGGCTTTGTAATGGGGTGGGTTAGAAGGCTGTGTAAGGCATTTCTACGGCCAGTCCTATATGTTTCACTTTTAGCTATTAGTAGACACGTTTTACCGATAAGAGAACCCGTTATAAGAAAGAAAAATTTTCACATTTTTTTTGGACAGAACATATCTTATACTAGATTAGAATAGTTTTCAGATTCCATTTCCAAAAACCAACTAAAGTTTTTTGAAGTCCCCCCCCCACCATTTGATGTAATTGACATCACGAGAAAGTAATAATAGCCATCTTGGTGGATGCAAATATTAAATTTGGTAACAACACCGTAGGCGTACCTTGATGGATGCAAATATTAAATTTGGTAACAGCACCGTAGGCGTACCTTGATGGACGTAATAGTATTGTCTTTTGGTTCTATTTTTTTCTCCTTAACCTTACACGTCCACTTGCAAGATAAAAAAGATTGTAGCCCCACAACTACGTGCACAAAAGTATGACATCCTCCAATTGCTACCCCATTATGCATCGACATTCTCCACATCCTACCTCAAATCATTCCATATTTACCCATTACTCCATTACTAATTTCATTGCCAGTCTTGGTCTACTAAAACTACCATCCGTTAAGGATTGTCCACAGAAAAAAGATTCGAGCATTTTCAAACAGCTGCCACACATACAGACTAAACTGTAGAAGTACCCAACAAGGAACGAAAGCTAGGTTGGAGCAGCCATGTGAGAAATCCGATTACATATGAGAAATAAAATCACTCCCACTCAGTACGAGGGAGTGATATATATATATATATATATATATATATATATATGTGTGTGTGTGTGTGTGTGTGTGTGTGTGAGAGAGAGAGATAAAATGCTTGTGCTAGCAAGTTGCTAGCTCTTCGGTTAATATCATTTTGAACCCCTCAACTTCTATATAATTCACTTAAAACACCTCATACTTCTCAAAAGACTAAAATTGATCCCTCTCAAGTTTATAACATGTCATTTCTGACCAAAGGAGAATTTGGCCATACAAAATTGGTATCAGAGACTAATCAAAGGCGAGATTCAACTGAAAACCTCATGAAAATTCCTTATTTATTAAATCATATGTCAGGAATTATACACTTAGACCATATAGTTGGAAAGACTGAGATAACAAGTTTATTAAATCAAATAATAGACGTATATCATGAAACTTTAAATATCTGTAGAACTCTAAATAAGATAACATATCAGATATTAACTGAATTACACAATTCAGTTAAAGGATTAGAAAGTGAAAATCACGTCTTAAACTCAGATAACTTCTTATCAAACTTTGAAAGTTATGACGTTACTAAAAAATACTATAGCAACGTAACTTCATATGTATTTGAAGAAGTTATAGCATACAGTGGTAGTGAAGGAAAACCCTCTTCGACTGGCTCAAAAGACACCAAGATTCCGTAAAGGGAATAAGTGTAGAAGAAATAGAAAAAATAATAAACGACTACTTAGATAAAGTAGAAAAAGAAAAATTATTGAAAAAAAATCAATGATGGATGAAATAGACCCAGCTGTTCTAAAAGAACAGTAATATAAATAAGAAGAAAAGAGAGTCATATCAGAAGTAAACAAGGCGTTTGCTGATATGAATTTATGGAACGGAGAAACCGATCTAAACTATGTAGGAGCATGGAATCCAAAATTAAATTTAGAAAGAAATTCTAAATTTAATAACGTCCCTATAAGAACAAATATAAAAGAAGAATTTGTCTCCAAAAGTGAAAGAAATGAGCCCATAAATCAATACGGCATATATCTTGATGTCGATTGTATTTCAAATACTAAAGAAATAATTGATAATTGGGCACAAGCCTTAAGAATTGCCATAATAAGTGGTAATTTAACAGAAAGGCATGTTATGAAACATTTTATTCGAGCAACCCTGCGAGAAAACGCAGCTAGGTTTTGTAATAGCATCGCAGATAACAAAATGATAATTGAAGCTCAAAGCAAGCTTAATATTTCTGAAGAATGGATAATGTTTTATGTAGATAACCTCAAACGAGAGTTCTGCTGCGGAATATCTATAAATAACATAGGTATTCAAGAAAAAAGTGCTTTCACAAATTTGACAAAATTACAAATATGTGATATGTGTTATTTTAAAATTTACACTTGTGAATTTAAAAAATATTTTTACAAGTTAGAACTTAGAAACAGCCTCCATTGCCAAAAGCAATTTATTACCAAACTTCCTAAACCATGGGACGAGTTAGTAGAAAAAGAATTTACTAAACTCCTAAACGACAGAATGCTTTGCGATTTCTTAGGAGGAAGATTGCTGCTGTAGAAGAAGTTCTAAGGAAATATTATATTGAAGGACATGCAATAAAAGATATGAAAAAAGCTCATATGAATTATGATTGTTGTTCTAAGGTCGATAACATGGTAAACAACTATGGATGTGAAAAGAAGCCAAACTTCACGAAGAAAAAATTCGAGAAGAAAAAATTCGGAAACAAAAGAAGATATGTGAAGAAATGGAAAAATTTTCAAACAAGAAAATTTAATCCATCAAGAGAAAAACCAAAACCATGGGGAAGATATATTAGAAAGAAATCTAATATTCCGTATAAAAAACCCTCATGTCCAAAAGGAAAATCACTAGAAGAGTGCGATTGTTGCTAGTTATGTGGTGAAAAAGAACATTATGCAAATAAATGCCCAAGTAAGAAAAGAAAAAAGAATATAAGATTTTTCTTATTTGTTGAAGAAAGATACGAGCCAACATGGGGATACGAATTAGATTCTGACGACGAAGCAGAAGAGCTTCTTTCAGAATACGACTATGAATCTGATGATGAAACAACACCAGATGATGAAGAAAGTTTAAACAGAACTTTGAAAGGCGTAGGCACGATCTTCATGATGTCAGAAACATATGACCATGAAGAAGAGATGATTCATTTATCTAATAACATAATTAGTCAGAGTGAATCAATTGAGGAAGAAACTCCCGGTTCTACTATAAGACATTGGGAAATGCCTAAAATCAGGGTTGGAGAAATATACAAAAACTCCATATTCAGATTTAGGAGTAAGATGAATGTAGAGATTTCTGAAGGAGAAACCTCGGTAGGTCAAACTGAAGAAAGAATACTAGTCATTCCTCTTTTCAAGACAGATAAGGCAAAATAATACTTAGAGAAGGATATCACTATGTCCATATTGGTATGATACAAGTTAGTCTTTATCCATTATTCATAGATGGCAGAGATACACTAGTAATCTGTTGTTTAACAGATAATCGGCGGAAAACTTCTAAAAAAGCCCTAATAGGGGGCATCCAAAGTAACTTGTATAACAGACCAGTTTGGTTTAAAACTACACCAAACTATTTCATGTCTTTAAAAGATCCTTATCTTAATAAAGCGTTAGGACTGAGGATTCGGACTCAAGGGATGACTGAACTACGTGAAGTCTGCAAAAACATTGCAGTACAATACCGTCTAGTTTATAGAGTGATAAATATTACTAATCCACTAAGTAAAATGCTAAACAGTGAAGTAGAACTATCAGAACAAACAAGTAGTAATGTTCGAGCAATAAAAGCACGAAAGATAAATCCAAAGCAACTATAATGGCCTAAAAAATGGGTGATAGGAGAAGGATTAGCTAGTAAACAATTAGAACAAATGCATATTAGGAAAAATAAAGCTGTGGTTATCCTCGAAGAACCAAGGAGACACTCTGTCTCTTTAATACCTTCCACAACTACAAATCCAAAAGGCAAAGGAAAGGAAAAAATGGTAGAAGAAGCTATCAAAGAAGAAGACAGTTCTGATGAAGACATCATAAGATACAAAACAATTACCATTCCAATGAGATGAAGCATGTCATCACGTGTAGAAACCATACATGTAATGACCACAACATCAGTAAATGACACTGTCAATAAGAAACTTAAGGAAAAGGGCTTGACAGGAGATGATCTTGACAAAAGGTATTCAAGACATTATGAGTATTATAAAAAAGAAACAAATGTCCGAAAAAATGAATAATAAACGGATGGCGGTAAGTCCAAACAATTCTTATATAGAATTAAGTTTCAACTTTCAGGGTTATCATCCTTTTAAAATAGGTGCTTTAGTGGTCCAATTCATTTTATCAGCATGGTGTAAGCAAATTCCAAGCAGACAGCAAAGAGAATTCACCATTAGCTGTTAACATCCAATATGTAGTATCTAGTAAGTGTGGATGTGGGCGTATCTTTGTTGACTTCTTGAAGTTAACAAAAAACAGATGAAAACGGGCTACTGAAGATGAAAAAAAAAGCACACATAACACAGCGTTTTGATATTCATCCTTGCTTGTAAGCGCAGGAAGAGATGAAACAAAAACAAGAGTTGAGATGGTCTCAAGTAGAGGGTGCACAACAGCAAGTTAGGTGAAGTATTTAAGGATGCTCTTTAAGTTCCTATAGTGTGAACCTTATAGAACCCGGAAATTGCAAAAAAATTAGATCAAAAAACAAACCAACAAATCTACTTCGTCCTTCTACATCAAAATGCATAATTAGGTGAAGTATTTATAGGGGAAAAAAGGGAAGAACACATTGCAGCAGAAATCCTTTTATATTGATTTACTCGAGTTTTCCTCTTAATTTTCCAAACATTAGACTTTACATAGAAGCAGAAGGAGAATATATTGCCCTTCTAGATTCAACTGGATCCCAGTCTCAAGTTTTAACAGTACAAGTCACACCGAGAATAGTCCTGATTGAGTGCATGTGTGGGAATGATGGATGCACACCATTCACTCTCCATTTTTACCCACTTAAAATTTTTCTCAACTTTCTTAGTGACAATTTGAAGTGGCACAAAATTTAGCGCAGAGTGTGTTTGTGTCTAGACATTATAGGTGTTTGATCACATTTATTAATTTGAATGACCCTCGTACATTGATGGGGTGAGATGCCACTTATGATAGCCCATCAATAGTCATTTATGAGATGCACATACTATATAACTCAGTGGTTTACAGTTCAGTCGAAGTAATTTGGAGAATATTGATTAACTTGTCGAGAGAAAAGATCATGGGCCATTTCCTTGGTCGAGCTAGCATTTATTCCGAATCCATGCATGGGAATGATTCTAATGATATTGTGCATTCCATTTAGACATGGTAGATGGCTACCCGTAGATCACTCGTGGATAACCCATCATGGGGTACGAGTCTGATGGGTACGGGTATAATCTAGGCGAGATCTCAAAAAACCAAACTTAAGTTAACATTCTGTGCTTGATATCGAAATTAATCCATATTCTTCCAGATAGGCCAATCTCAAAGCATTCATAATTGTCGCGAAAGACACCCATGGTTACAAATTTTCCTCAAGCTTGGACATTTGTTGTAAAATCGTATAAGCGAAAGAGATGATATAGCCATTAAAGAAATGCACAAATTTGGATGATTTAATTTCCAACATATCACCTAGCACTATTTCTGTAACACCCCAGATTTTTTTTTAATCAGGATACTTGTGCAAGTACGAATTAAATGTATTGTTAGTTTGAATTAAATAGTGGGCCTAAAAATCAATTTAAAATTTTCTTACTAGAAAGTGAGTTATACTTTTGGGATTAAATAACCCAATTTAAATTTGGGCTTTAGTATGACCCATTTATAAAGTTAGAGAATTTTGGGACATAATGGGTATTTTGCAATTCTTATTGCAATAGGAATATAATTACATTCCTTTTAGGCTTATGACTTATGTGCAATATAATTCTTAGGGGCACACAAACTTCAGGAGAGCCTCCAAAGAATCTCTAGGAAGAATACTTTTCAGATTTTGGTCATTACATTGAGGTACGATCTTATTTTGATATTGGGATTGAGGTTTGTTGTAAAAACCTACATAAGCTAATGTGATTGATAGAGTCTAATAGAAATTTTGGGTATTATTATACTAGGGTTTTTGATATAATTTGTTCCAGAAGATCAAGACTTGGAGTTGATTTACGCAATTGAGGTAAGGGTTTTCTCATGCATTTACCCCATCTGAATTCTGATTATCGATCCGTTCATCAATTGATTTTTTGTTTAAAGAGATCTATTAATTATTTAGAATCCTAATTACATTCTTGATCGTTACGCTAAATAGTTCTTTGTACTTCCGATTATTGACTTTGATTCGTGATCTTTTTGTTGTAAATCTTTGTAGCAAATTCAAAAGTTCGTAACTTTGTCGTTCCTTGGCCAATTTTAGTGTTCTTACAGTTTTTGAAAACCCCAAATAGTTTACTACAACTTTGTAGTTTTGGGTTTTCTGAAATTCGAAGTGATCAATATTCAAAAACACACTTGAACATTGTTATGCTAATATTTCTGCCAATTCAGGTCAGCCAATTTCGATTTGTTGTATCTTATTTGTTTCTCATTGGTTTTTAATGATCTTGAACATTCTGAAATATTTGAGGAGTCTTTTTCAACTTTTTAGTTTAAGGTTTTATCAGAATCCATTTGGTTCTTGGTCAACATTGAGTTTGAAAGTTATTTATCATTGCAAACTTTTCTGTTTTTGACACTGTAAATCAGCCCACTTCGATTTGTTCTATCTCCTTTGTTTCTCATTGGTTTTTCATGATTCTAGACAATATGGAAACCTTAAAGAGTCCTCTTAAACTTCTTAGTTTTGTGTTTTCTCAGAATCTATCTATTTTCTGATCAAACTTCAGTTTGAAAGTTATTCATTGGTGTAAAAGTTACTGTTTGACACTGCAAATCAGCTTGCTTTGACATGTTCCGTCTTATTTGTTTCTTATCTATTTTTTTTATAAACTTAGACATTACAAAATCAGTAATGAGTCCTCTTCAACTTTTAGGCTTTGTGTTTTCTTAGAATTTGTTGATTTCATTGATGAATTTAGCCTTAAATAAAACTATTCTGCGTAGAATCGTGTGAACGAAAATGACTTTGTCTGCTTCAAACTCTTGGTGTTTATTAAGTTAATTTGGTATATGTTTTTATAATATGGCGAGCCATGTCACAGTGTATGTGACTTATCTATTTATGACTTACCCACGTGGATTGGAATGTGGGCTAGCTCAGCGGGATGAGCTAGGGATCGCGATCTTAATTTCTAAACCTTGTCTCACATGTCAGTGATGGCACGCGTGACACATTACTGAATGGCACCAATGGTCTTCGTCTTGTTACTCATTGAACATTTGGATTTTGATATCTGATCTATTTGAAGAAGTTTCGAACATATCTGAAGTATTATTGAATTCACTAGAGTCTTTTTGAAATATAAGTTATCTTTATCAGAACAGGTGAAAACGTTTTGAACTTAGATTTGTATTGTTTTAAACACATCGAAACCTTTTGACCCTTCGTAAATTTAGTTATATATGATAATTCCTTACTTTGAGGTTGTATTGTCTGCCGATACGAGCTATTTGATCTTGTTGCTAATCTGATTTATGAATTGAAAGTTAGTGCATTGGTTTTTGTAATCGCCAAGCACCTTGGTATCGTACTTTATCACCTCCAAGTACTATTATCGATATAGCGTGCTTTGTACTCTGTGGGTGGGTGTGTACGATTATCTTTACTGGGCTTTGTTGCTGCTAAAAATATGTCCCGTGTACGTTGTGGAACCCGAGCCTGGACCCATGACCTGCAAGACAGAAAATGAGTGACCGCCGGGTGGGCTTCCCAGCGGAGAACTCTCTGATGCTTAAGTCAGAGCGCAGCTACATGATAATGACTCTGAAAAAGCATGAATGTGTGTAGTCCTCCCATACCTGGAGGGTAGAACCCTTTATATAGTGGTAGGAAGAAGAGCCGTAGTAGGACTGGGCCGTAGGCTAGATGTGTTAAGATCGCGTTAAGATCCTTGAGGATCACGTCACTATCCCTGAGAAGATAATTATTAGTCTCCTAGTTTGACTAGGATTGTCGGTATTCCCCAATTATCGAGAGTTATATTTGAGGTATATCATAAGACCCCCACTTCCTTAGCCAAAATGTTTGGCTGAGGAAGTTTATACCTGGTGTCTTGAGACACACGTCAGATTTGTAAGGGATTCTCCATCCGCCTTTAGGGGTAATAATATTTCTCTACTCCATGTACTCGGACCGAAACTCTTGGGAGCTTAAGCCTTGGAACTTTGTCCGAGTAGGATGCTAAAACTCTAGCTCTTGAGAGCTAGGTCTTTCGAATGTCACCTAAGTAGGCTACTCGGAATCATCTTTGGGAAGATGAATCATGGGATCTCGGGATCCATTAGAGGCTGTGCCCCACGTTAGCCTCTCTAGAGAGAGGACACATAGCTGTGCATGCAAGTTGTTGCATGTGCTAAGTGTTTGAATGTCCCCTTGAGGGGTCACCTCTCCTATAGAGGGTGTTTGTTTTGTGCAAGTGTGTGTTCTTTAGCTTGAGCTGACCACATCATGCTTGCATTTTACTTTGACGCGAACCCTTATCGTCTACTAAGGGCTGGCAAAGAAGCCTCGCACTCACGCTCGGCCAGGTTTTGAATTAACAAAACAGGGTAGGGCGACGAACTCCCACTTGGTTTTGCTGTTTCACGGGTTAGAACTATAGCTAAACCGTTCGGATAAAACTTGAGCTCTATCCTGTCACCCTTGAGGGTGTTCATCCCTTGAGGGACCGCCCTAGAGGGCTAGTGGAACATAGAGTTCAGATAAGCGCCCTTGAGGGCTAATGGAGCACAAAACTTAGAATTCTCGTACGTGCCCTTGAGGGAGTATGAAGCGTGTAGCACATGTAAATGTCCTGGGGGGCTGGACAGAACTTAGAGTTCTCATCATACGTGCCCTTGGGGGCGGATGGAGCGTAAAGTGCTCTGATTCACCAGTTGCATTGGTAGCATGCGCTGGTGTGAATTTTTGACCGTTGATAGTCGGTCACTGTATGACCGGATATATAATTCCAAGCTCGGCGGCAGGATACTGCTGCAAAAACCCTTAAGTTGCCGGGTGCTATGAATTTGTTCCTTGCTTGTGAAGTGGTTTTTGCATCATTGTTGATGCTTAGCAGCGCAGTATAAACCCTTGCAACAAGAAAAGTACGTGACTGAAAAAACAGCTTCTGAAGCAATTAAAGTACATGAACTTAAATGTTCAACTATGTTTTTAACACATAATTGAGAGCGGTGTTCAACACCGCGGCCCCCTTGGGGTTTTGTCGGTTAGCCGACAGGGGGTGTGCTGCACTGCGTGTTGCAGGTGAATTTAAAACGTCATAGCAGTCGGAATCCCCGACTTGTGACGTACTTGCGTTAATTGGTGCAACTAGATAATGCAAGACCCAAATTAAACATAGGTCTAGGAAATACACGAGCACGTAGGAGAAGTAGTCCTTATGAGGCTTGTTAGTGCCTAGAATTGTAGTCGTTTAAATTTTAACGACGTGCCAGAAAATACAACATGTGTGCATGCTTTTAAAGAATGTGTGGCATACGCGAATTCATGAAACCGTGTAGGTCTTCTATTCAAATATGTGCTACAAAAAGCTTAACGCTTGAAGGATTCGTGGCATATGTCAAACAAATAAGACCCTGGGGGTCTAAAGCATAAATAGGCCTTTTTGACTGTTAAAAACTTAATACTTTTAAAAGTATGTGACATAAGGTAAATAAACGAGACCTTTTGGGTCTAGAACATAAATATGCTTTTTGCACAGATTAAAACCTTAATGCTATTAAAAGGTGTGGCATATGCAAAATAAAAGGAGACCTCGTGGGTCTAAAATACAAATATGCCTTTTTGTGGTGGTAATGTAAAAATTTCTAAAAAGAAAGAATACACCTTATTGGGTCTGCTCCACTTTCTCTTTGACCGAGAGAGGAACAGCTTGGTGAGGTGACGGCGCGATGATCTCCGGTGGTGGACCAACGGTGACGGTAGAGCGACGGTGAGGCAGTCCTTTAAACGGTGACCATAGCCACCAGCAAATTCTCCATCCCCGATCTTCGCGCATTCGGCCGGTGACCGTGGTACTGCATTGAGCCGGCGTGCATTGCGGGCAATGGATCTGAACATGAAGCAGATCTGGCAATTGGTAGCCATAAGGGTGAGACAGTGATGGTGCCCCCATCGCGGTGGTGATGGCGTCGCCCTACCGCTTGTTGCGGTGGCGTGCATCTTGAGGAAGCGGTGGCAACGAATAGGTTGTGGCGCCGGTGTTTTCCAGCAGGGCTTGCCGTGGTTACGGACGGCAAGATGCCCGCAGTGGGTTGCGACTGACCGGAGTGAGGCGGCAATGGTGCGGTGATGGTGTGGCGCCGGTGGTTTTGAACGACGATTTGGCCGTCGTTTGGTTGCGACTGACCGGAGCAAGGCCTCTACAGTGAGGTGATGTTGTGGCCAGCGTGCTCCTCCGTGGTGGCTATGGGGCCGATGGTTGTGTGACTGGTGGCATCGGTTACTTTGCAGTGTTCTTCCTACCTTTTTTCTTTTCTGATTTCTGTGAACATAAGCCGTAGGGGGCAGCGGCGCGATGGCAGCGCGGTGTTCGTCGCGGGTTTTCTTGTGATAGTTTGGCGGTGACCATGTTGTGGTTTCGAGCTTGCACATTGGTGACGCTAGTGCTACTTACTGTGGTCGGGTGTTTATGGTGCCCGCGAATTGGTGGTGATGGTTGTACGAGCGTGGGCCTGCCTGCGTAGGCACTCTTTGTTGCTTCTTTTCCCCTTATATTTTTTTTTGTTGATGTGGGCTTGATTGCCGCTGGTGGTTTGGCAGCTTGATTCCGATGGTCGCACCGATTAGCGCTAGCGGTGGCGATGCCTGTAAATGGGATGACGATGTTGGTGTCCTGTCTTCCGATCTTCTTTTTATTTTTGGTTTTAGTTGTGATTGTAGCTCCGGGCGACGATGTAGGCCCTATTTGCAGCGGCGGAGGCGGTACAGTGGTGTATGGCGCCCCGCCGGTTGTCGTATGGTCGTTCGCATCGAGGTGCGATGTTGAGGAGTGATACGACGTAGTGCCGTCGTCGCTGGTCGGCTGTGACGGGGCTTTTCACGATGGCGGCAGCCCCTCGGTTGGGCTTTTCCATCGTTTGTTTGTCTCCGGTTATGAGGATACACCGTCAGTGGCAGTTTCTGGTTAACAACACGACATCAGCGGGTGCGTCGTTCGGCGTTGGCACTGTTTGGGCGATGACGGTGCTATTGTTCTTTCCAATTTTTTGGGTTTTCGTCGTTGCTCCAGTAGCTTCGCGGCTACTGTGCGGCCAATTGTGGAGAAGCTCATTCGGTGGTGACTGTCGAAGTTCCACAGTGGTGGGTGGCCTGACTATGCGTGCTGTGCACATAGTTGGAGGACAAGCCATGGTGGCGGTGATAGGTTTCTTACCCATGAGGGGCGGCGCTGCCACGGCTTCTTCCTCTTGCTAGAGATTTTTTTCCTTTCGGAGGTGCCGTCGGTTGCTCGGCGGCACTTTCCTGGTTCTGAATTTTCTTCCAACAATACCTTTGTTTTGTTTGAGTGCTCGACTGTGATAGGATCGTTTGACGATGGCGGGGCTTTGGTGGCTTGAGTGACAGTTAAACTTGGAGGTCCGTTGCGGTGGCAGTTCTGTCGGTGGTTCCGACATGTTGCCGCCGACTGCTTACAAAATGACTATTTGAGTTTTCTTGCTGTCGATCGGTTAGGCTGGTGGGTCCCACGGATGGTGCCAAAATGTTGCTGCTAAAAATATGTCCCGCGTACGTTGCGGAACCCAAGCTTGGACAGATGACCTGCAAGACAGAAAATGAGTGACCGCCGGGTGGGGTTCCCGACGGAGAACTCTCTGATGCTTAAGTCAGAGGTAGCTACATGATAATGACTCTGAAAAAGCATGAATGTGTGTAGTCCCCCCATACCTGGAGGGTAGACCTCTTTATATAGTGGTAGGAAGAAGAGCCTTAGTAGGACTGGGCCGTAGGCTAGATGTGTTAGGATCGCGTTAAGATCCTTGATGATCACGTCACGATCCCTGATAAGATAATTATCAGTCTCCTAGTTCGACTAGGATTGCCGGTATTCCCCAATTATCGGGAGTTATATTTGAGGTATATCAGCCTTTATGCTCACCCCCTTACTTTCAGGTTATCAGGCAGCGTTTGGAGCTGTACAAAGGATTCTAAAGCATGGCTAAGTAAAAAGCTTTTTAGGGAAGGATTTTCCTTTTATATTTATTGTACGATTAGATTTTGGCTTTAAATTTTATTTTGGAGCTCCGTTAGGAGTACTTGAGATCAATGTAATAGTTTTAAGTCGGAGTGACATTTATTGATGTTTCTTGGAGACTTCTTCTTAGATGCTCTGATTACTCAATTTGGGAGACTTTTGGATATTTTGAGATTTTCTGCTTTGTTTATTTGAAATTAACGCTTCAAAAAAAATCGGGGCGTTACATTGGTATCAGAGCTTAGGTATGAGATTCTGTATACTCTTAGGCCTTAGATAATCAGTGATTGAAATTAGACTTAGAGAAGGTGGATTAAGTTTTGAAATTTATTTGATGTTTCAGCATAAGATTGAGATTTTTGAGTCGAGCACACAGTAGTAGACCCTAAGTAAGTTACTTGCCTTTAAAATTCGAAGATCCTAAGCGTTAGCCACAGAGGGTGGTCAAAGGATGAGATTTTGATATTATGGTGTCTTCTAGTAGCTCTAGGAAATAGTAGCTATAAGGGGTTAAGGATGTGATTGCGAGATGTGATAACTTAGAGACTTGAAACGTTAGTGGATGCACCATACATGTGAATGTGGCATCAGATTTTAGATCCTTTTAAGGTAATAGATATCTTTGTGATGGACTTCGTTATTAGTTTTAACTGGTTTGATTCGAGAAATTCAGTGCGCAATGAAAGTACACTGATTACAACTTTCAACCTCTGGTTTGATGTTTGAGTGTTTATAGAAATTAGTTATATGTACTGCTAAATCAAAGTGGTATTCTTCAATGGTTGTTTGATAGTGTCAGTTTTGTGTTGGGCTAGTGAAAATTGATAAGAGAAATCTATATTTTTAGGTGCTCTCATGGTTTTGATTTGGTGAGCTTTATAGACATTGCATCGTTACAGTTTTACTCAGGCCTTAGACATTGAACTTGTGGTCCTGGTAGTTAATGGAATACGGATAGGAATATTGAATTTGGTGCTGCCTTAAGTAACCGTGTTTTTGAAGTAGTAATATGATTCTGGGTATAGAATTATGAAATTTGGTGTTGGAAAATTGATTAAGTATTATCCTATTTAAAAGGTTGTTTAATAGTGTGGCGATGCATTGGGCAAAAAGCGTGCCAAAAATTTTAGCAATTTTAGTTAGTAATTAGTCTCAGTTGTCAGTGAAATTTCATTAAGGGAGTATTGAGATAGATGACTCAATATGTGGCTTCGTATGGGCACAAATTTTTTTTTCACCGACATGTTATTATAAGGTTCGGGTGGTAAAGTGAATGGAAGTTAAAGCTAAAGTTTGGATCTCATAGAGTACAAGTCATATGTGAGAAATGTTTAGTACTTTGGTACACCATACGCTTAAAGTTAAACACGCTACTGTTAGGTGCATTGTGCAAAGGCATGGTTTGGTGCATTATTAGAGTAGCCCAGTGAAAGTGTGATGGAATAGAGACTGATTTCAGTTGATTCATATGCATTAAACTCGAGTAGAATAATTTAGTCCACCACGTTTCATATGCTAGATAAGACATAAATACTAAGAGGTTAAAATTTTGTTCAAAGGCGGAGGAATGTAATAACTCGTGTTAGAAAGCAATAATTTAGTTTTGATTATTAGGGAACACTCAATTCCGAGGACGGAATTATCTTAAGTGGAGGAGAATGTAACACCCCAGATTTTTTTTTAATCAGGATATTTGTGCAAGTACGAATTAAATGTATTGTTAGTTTGAATTAAATAGTGGACCTAAAAATCAATTTAAAATTTTCTTACTAGAAAGTGAGTTATACTTTTGGGATTAAATGACTCAATTTAAATTTGGGCTTTAGTATGACCCATTTATAAAGTTAGAGAATTTTGGGACATAATGTGTATTTTGCAATTCTTATTGCGTTAGGAATATAATTACATTCCTTTTAGGCTTATGACTTATGTGCAATATAATTCTTAGGAGCACACAAACTTCAGGAGAGCCTCCAAAGAATCTCTAGGAAGAATACTTTTCAGATTTTGGTCATTACATTGAGGTACGATCTTATTTCGATATTGGGATTGAAGTTTGTTGTAAAAACCTACATAAGCTAATGTGATTGATAGAGTCTAATAGAAATTTTGGGTATTATTATACTAGGGTTTTTGATATAATTTGTTCGAGAAGATTAAGACTTGGAGTTGATTTACGCAATTGAGGTAAGGGTTTTCTCACGCATTTACCCCATCTGAATTCTGATTATCGATCCGTTCATCAATTGATTTGTTGTTTAAAGAGATCTATTGATTCTTTAGAATCCTAATTACATTCCTGATCGTTACGCTAAATAGTTCTTTGTACTTCCGATTATTGACTTTGATTCGTGATCTTTTTGTTATAAATCTTTATAGAAAATTCAAAAGTCTGTAACTTTGTCGTTCCTTGGCCAATTTTAGTGTTCTTACAGTTTTTTAAAACCCCAAATAGTTTACTACAACTTTGTAGTTTCGCGTTTTCCGAAATTCGAAGTGATCAATATTCAAAAACACACTTGAACATTGTTATGCTAATATTTCTGCCAATTCAGGTCAGCCAATTTCGATTTGTTGTATCTTATTTGTTTCTCATTGGTTTTTAATGATCTTGAACATTATGAAATTGTTGTGGAGTCTTCTTCAACTTTTTAGTTTAAGATTTTATCAGAATCCATTTGGTTCTTGGTCAACATTGAGTTTGAAAGTTATTTATCATTGCAGACTTTTCTGTTTTTGACACTGTAAATCAGCCCACTTCGATTTGTTCTATCGCCTTTGTTTCTCATTGGTTTTTCATGATTCTAGACAATCTGGAAACCTTAAAGAGTCCTCTTAAACTTCTTAGTTTTGTGTTTTCTCAGAATCTATCTATTTTCTGATCAAACTTCAGTTTGAAAGTTATTCATTGGTGTAAAAGTTACTGTTTGACACTGCAAATCAGCTTGCTTTGACATGTTCCGTCTTATTTGTTTCTTATCTGTTTTTTTATAAACTTAGACATTACAAAATCAGTAATGAGTCCTCTTCAACTTTTAGGCTTTGTGTTTTCTTAGAATTTGTTGATTTCATTGATGAATTTAGCCTTAAATAAAACTATTCTGCGTAGAATCGTGTGAACGAAAATGACTTTGTCTGCTTCAAACTCTTGGTGTTTATTAAGTTAATTTGGTGTATGTTTTTATAATATGGCGAGCCATGTCACAGTGTATGTGACTTATCTATTTCTGACTTACCCACGTGGATTGGAACGTGGGCTAGCTCAGCGGGATGAGCTAGGGATTGCGATCTTAATTTCTGAACCTTGTCTCACATGTCAGTGATGGCACGCGTGACACATTTCTGAATGGCGCCAGTGGTCTTCGTCTTGTTACTCATTGAACATTTGGATTTTGATATCTGATCTATTTGAAGAAGTTTCGAACATATTTGAAGTATTATTGAATTCACTAGAGTCTTTTTGAAATATAAGTTATCTTTATCAGAACAGGTGAAAACGTTTTGAACTTAGATTTGTATTGTTTTAAACACATCGAAACCTTTTGACCCTTCGTAAATTTAGTTATATATGATAATTCCTTACTTTGAGGTTGTATTGTCTGCCGATACGAGCTATTTGATCTTGTTGCCGATACGAGCTATTGGTTTTTGTAATCGCCAGGCACCTTGGTATTGTACTTTATCACCTCCAAGTACTACTATCGATATAGCGTGCTTTGTACTCTGTGGGTGTGTGCGTGCGATTATCTTTACTGGGCTTTATGCTCACCCCCTTACTTTCAAATTATCAGGCAGCGTTTGGAGCTGTACAAAGGATTCTAAAGCATGGCTAAGTAAGAAGCTTTTTAGGGAAGGATTTTCCTTTTATATTTATTGTACGATTAGATTTTGACTTTAGATTTTATTTTGGAGCTCCGTTAGGAGTACTTGAGATCAATGTAATAGTTTTAAGTCGGAGTGACATTTATTGATGTTTCTTGGAGACTTATTCTTAGATGCTCTGATTACTCGATTTGGGAAACTTTTGGATATTTTGAGATTTTCTGCTTTGTTTATTTGAAATTAACGCTTCAAAAAAAATCGGGGCGTTACAATTTCAAGTCCACGAAAAAAGCTGATTTGATCGTGCACGGTCAGATCGCCTATGAAGCCTTATTGCTATTCCATCTCATCGTAGCATAGCCAAAATCTTTGCGCACCTTAACCCAAGCGAGAGAAGTGAGCATGAAGAGCAGCTAGCAGGGAGAAAGCAAGCATCAGAAGTTCTACTTTCTTGGTTCAAAGCAAGAAGCTAGTCCAAGAACATCAAGGTGCAGAGAAAAGATTGCCAAACATCTAATAAGTTGATGTTGTTACATGACCACTGATTTGGGACAATAGCTGATTATGTAAACTGCGTCACCATAACACAAGTAAGATACGCGCTGTGATTCGTGAGACGTTACAATTAGGATAAGAAACACATCTTCAAGAAGTAGACTTCCGTTGCAAAACGAAGTCATCAGCAGAGTAATAATCAGCTATACGACGATACATACAGGGGCGGACCTACGTTGTGACAAGGGGGGCTGAAGTACCCCCTGACTTTTGGGGGGAAAAAAATTTCTTTCAGGAATCGCACGGCAACTCCACCCGTTCCCCCAGACGCCGTTCCCCGAGAGACGCACACTCAGAAGTCACTCTTCTATCTATCTATCTATCTATCTATCTATACCGTGACCGTAAGTGACCGACCGTCTATGGACTAAGCTTAGGCAGCCCGTGATGATTGATGAGGAACTCCGACAGATCAAGATCTACCGACGATCACTGACGCCTCGACGACGGAGACGAGATCTGGCCTCACTCCGCTCTTCGACTGCTACACCGAGGATTCGACCAGATCTGGTCCCTCATCCCCTGCCAGCGATGACTGACGAGGCTCCCTGCCTCCCTGCCGGCGATGGTTGACGATGTAACTCCAACATATCAAGATCTGCCCGTGACCACCGACGCCTCAATGACGGAGATGAGATCTGGCCCCTCACTCCGCTCTTCGACTACTACTCCGAGGATTCGACAAATCTAGTCCCTCATCCCCTAGAGGCGACGACTAACGAGGCTCCCTGCCCTCCCTGCCTTCAATTCAAAGGTCAAAGTAGACACGCAGGGGTCTTTGAGTCAGTGTGGGTCGTTAATGCGTTACTGTTATGTGTCATGTATGAAGTATGACGTATCATACTATTAGTCTATCATGTGTGCGTCGTATACTGAGTAGGTGTGGGTCATTTATATTTTTGTCAAACCACTTATTTAGCTGGATATTATTCCATTAAATGTTTAGTCTTGCACAAAAAAAAATGTTTTGTTAAAAAAAATAAATTATATCGATTCATCAAAAATTTTGATGAATTCGATATAATTTTTGCACCCCCTGAAAAAAAAAATCTAGTTCCGCCCCTGGATACATATATGATGGATTGTGACCCCCTTTGCAAGTCAAGTAAATGATGATAAGAAGCGCTATCAGATATCATGGAGATGCAAGTTTCAAGAGGTTAAATATAGGAGGGATGAAAAGGCTAAAGACACTGCGTTTCATGTGTTGCTTATTTCGCAGTAGCAATGCCACCGCAGATGAGGGTCCGACCACTCAACTAGGCACAACTGCACTTCAGTTGAGGCACAACCTGACCTAGGCCGATAACCAAAGGGAATCTGCCATGATAGCGAAAAGAGAGAATCAAATGAACCGCTAATCTACTTACTGCTTGCAACCCACAACAAATCATACCTAACTAGAAAGAAATTTTTTTTGTGAAAGAGAATCTATATTGAAGTGCTAGAAGCTTCTCATCAAATCCTTGCAGTGCTTAGAAAGGAAGGAAAGTTTTAGACACCCGTGGTGAGAAGATTGACGAGTTGTGGTGGCACGTAATCAAATGCTGAATTTATAATGTGAAGGAGAGAAGCACCACTTCCCATTCCAAACTCCACGTACTCAGAAAATTTCCCAAACTCCAGCAATTCAGATGGGGATCTCATGCCATTCAGGGAGACATCTGGATCATGTGGGTCCAATGGACACAACTGCCTCATAGACAAGCAGACTTTAGAAGGCAAAAGATATTAAGAAACAACACTGGTTGTGTTCGTATCAAAGGTGAATAAGCTAATTTACAGAGCAATTTTTATTCGAGTAACAGGTTGTAACGCCCCGGATTTATTTTCCGAGTGTTAATGCCGAATACACAGAGATCAGATAAAATCTTATAATTATCATATAAACTCCAAAATGGTAAATCATAGCATATACTAATAATCCCCAAAATACATCAATGTTTAACAAAAAGGACCCCAAAGCTTTTATACAAGTCATGTTCTCCAACACGAAGTTTCTAAAAATATACCCATGTAGCGTCAGAACTAATATCTGAGACAAAACAACTAACTCTTGATCGCTCAGCTAGCCCTTCAATACAAGGTCCCACCTACTGGTCTCCTGAAAGGAACAACAATAAGGGGATGGGCCAAATGCCCAGTAAGGTCGCTCAAAGGACCAATCAAACGGAAACGAAAATATTAGAGAAACGAAAATTTCGGAAGCACAAAGGATCTCAACAGAACGGACAATCAACCAGATTTTGAATGTCAAAACATATCTGAATAAAGAAACAAACACTAGAGAGCCATTCAAAAAGTGGTCACATACGTCATCACTGACATATGAGGCCGGTTCAGAAAGTAAGATCGCGATCTCTAACTCAACTCCCCTGAGCTAGCCCACGTTTCAATCCACGTGGGTAAGTCAGACATAAGTCACATACACTGTGACATGGCTCATAAAGTTATCAAAACAAAGAATTCAATTCAACAAAATCAAATACCAGACATGTCAAACAATATACAGAGTTTCTGAAATAATGATAATCTCTAAAACGAACGATATCAACATCGCAAATTCTAAGATCAGACATATTCGACAAAAATGAATTTCACAAGTCATAGCATTTAGAACAAGTTATTCATAGTAAATCTCAAAGCAAAGAGGAGAAGAAGAATCACTTAACTCAACTCGAAGAAATTCGGATTTCAAAAAGAAACTAAAGACTTACAAGAGCGATTGGTCCATCGTTGATGTGAATTTCAAAAATAACCCTTACCTTAGCCAAGTGCCTTTGAGAAAAGCAAAACCTTAGGCTTCACCTTAGATCTTCCAACTTCCAAGGTCCTCTCTCTCTCTCTCTCTCTCTCTCTCTCTCAAAGGAGGAAGAAACAGAAAAACCCGAAAAAGTAAGAAAATGAAATAAGACACTATTTATATAGAGGGACAAAAATTTAAGTTTGCATTCGACTAAAAAAATTTGAGTAGAATAAAAACACTTTGAGTCGACCAAAAACTTTTTAGGCGATTTTTTTTAAGTCGACTAAAACACACTTTTAGTCGACTAAAACCTCTTTAATTCGACTAAAATAAAACCTCTTTAATTCGACTAAAACCTTCAAAAATTAATTTTTACGCAATTTAATTACTTTTTAGTCAACCGAAACACTTTTAGTCCACTAAAACCTCTTTAATTCAACTAAAACCTTTAAAAACTTCCTTATCAAAATATTGAACACTTTCAATTCGACTAAAAACTTTTTAGTCGACTAAAAACTATTTTAGTCGACTAAAAACTATTTTAGTCGACTGAATCCTTCAGACTCCACAACTTTAAAATCAAAGAGTTTTGAGTCGACTGAAAATTTCAAAAATGATAAAAATCACTTTCTCAATATTCTCAAAAAGACCACAAGCTTATTGACTAAAAATAAAAATTTCACACACGGAAAAAGGGAAATTTTCAGGATATTACACAGGTACATGAGTGCACACATGAAGAGCCTAAGATTGAGTGTGCAAACTAGATCAAAGAGTTTTTAAGCATTAGACACGGCTTCTTCAAACCTGGGAGTTATACCTGCTAAAGATAATTCGATATAACCTTTAAATTGAGAAGATTTTAAGGACTTCTCATTCCACGGTGAAGCCAATAGCACGAAGCTTCTCATCTATTCTCTGATTTCTGCTTTCACAAACTATGTTAAAGCTATGTGTAACGCCCTAGAAATCCGGAGCTCTAACCCATTCCCGAACATGTTACAGCTTATCATCACCTGCAGAAGGGAGTCAAACGAAGGGTGAGCTTTTGAGAGCTCAGTAAGGTCATTCAAGGACCAACAAATGAATTACACAATGATTTCAAGAATCCAACTGACGGAGATTTCCAGAACAATTCAAACGGTCACAACTCAATGATTTCCAAATAGGATCAAAATTCATCATAAATAAGATACCAAAATCGCTAAATACAATCACAACGGGTCCTAAAACAATCAACAAAAGATCATTTTCAAAGTCATCAATTTCGAGATACAATGATGGTTTTTCAAAAGATTTCAAAATATCCACAGATCACCTGAGACAGTTCTTTCCAAAATACACTAAAGATTTTCCCAAAAATTTCAACACAAGCACAAATTATTTTAGAGAATACTTTCCAGTCATGTCCGTAGCAGTCACAGGAATATACAGAGCAGAGAAAATAAAAAATCAACGCTGCTCCTGGGCAATAGCAATGCCATTCTGGCAAGCGAACAAAGTGTACACATGCATGATGTACCATAATAATTACTAGTCCACTTGGGTACTAGCCTGCATTCCATGCAGGATTCAGACCAGCCTTATAATGCCCACCTCAGAACAAAACAGATTCCCAGGTCAACACAGTAAAATCAACAATATCGATGAGCTTTAACATAAGCTCAAATCTTCGAAATCGATTCGGATTCCTATAACAATAATCATACTGACATAAGTCAGCATTCAAAATTTTTAGAAGAAAAATCACAAATAAATAGCAAAAATGATTGCGAATAATTATCGAATAAAAGCACAACAATTCAGAAGAACGAATACAAACAATTATCAAATTTGCTCCGCATGCAATAACAGGCGAGCATCACAAGATTTCTAAATAATCGATTCAGGTTCAACATTAGGGTTTTTCGGGTAATAACATGCTGATATCAGTATATAATTCAGAGTTCGGCATTAGCCATAAATAGGGCAAATGAGTACTTATGAGTATGAATTATCAGAATAAGGGCTTGGACGAAAGTCCTTACTCAGGGTTCAGATAGAATCCCTTACCTGGATCCGCAACCAAATTATCTAACCGAAAGTCCTTAATTTTAACCTAGATGAGATGATCAAATCATCAAATAATAGTCTATAGAACAATATTATAACTTAATTCGGACTCACACATGATCCTAAAATGAATCTCCCTAACCGTCTATATAAAATTACCAAAATGCCCCTCTCGAACTTAAATCACCCAAACGGCCTTCCCATAAGTAGAATCACCCAAATAACCCTATTGTATGTCAATTTACACAAAAATACCTTTTTTAGGTCAAATTACCAAAATACCCCTTTAGGGTAACAAATTACTAATATACCTCTTGTTACACTTAAATCATCAAAATGATCTTTTTGTAAAGCAAATCACTAAAATATCCTTGTTGTATGTAAATTTACTTAAAAATTCCCTTTATGGGTAAAATACCTCATCGGGGTGGCAAATTACCAAAATGCCCCTAGGGTTTCGGGCACCGAATTTTTTTCAAAAATATCTTAAAATGCTATTTGGAGCATCCTGATATCATTTATGGATTAAAAAGTATTTTAGAAAATTTTTGGTCAAAAATCCTGAACCGATGTTCGGACCGAGCGCTAAAAGGCCAGTTTCACGAAAAATACCTATCAATCTCACAATGGCCCAAAATTTTAGAATATGAGTCATGTCAGTAAAATAAGATTTTTAGATTAAAATTGCTTCATTTACTATGCTAAATAAATTCATAATTTCTCCTAATCGGTACCCTAATTTAGCGCTTTTTGCGAACACCAAAAATTTCTAAAACAATTCAGAGTGTATGTCTTGTGAAAATATTAGAGGTTACAGTTTTGGACTTTGTCTAATTTTGGCTCTAGCTATTTATAAAAATTCGTGGAGAAAGCTGCCTAAATTAATTTTCATCTTTAGCGACAAAAACAAACACTATTAAGATTACCACACACACTATTACACCTTTCTTTCACACACTTTTCATCTTCTTCCTTCAGCCGTGACACACTTCTCATACACACACAGTTACATGTTTACACGCCTAACAACAATTCAAATACCTTCCAAACACTCCTAATATACATGAATCAAATGCTAAGGGTGTGTTTGATAACACCATTCATCACTTAAAACTGAAAATTTTTAGTGATTTCAAATTAAGTGCTTTTAGTAACGCATTTTTTAGCACTTAAAATAATAAGTGATATGTTAATTGAATATTTTAAGTCACGCATAATGACTTCTCACTTATCATTGAAAACGGTCAATGATTTGGGATTAAAAGATTTTGCCAATAAAGGACAGATTTGCCCCAGCTGCCTTCTCTTCTTCCCGATCTGTCTTCACCTGCTCGCTGTCGTGCCACTGCCGCTTCATCTTCTTCTTCTTCCTTGCTGATTCGACGCCTCTTCTTCTCTTTTCACGGTACTAAAGGTGCGTGATTTCATGGTGTTTCATTACATGGGTGTCGCTTGTTTTGTGAATGTAATTATGGTTTTTTTTTTCCAATTCATATTGGATCGATTTTCCTGCCTCTTCATATTAGATCGATTTTCTTATATTGTTTGGATTGACCTTGCATATGGCAGTGCGATTTGCATCTTGCGTCGGTGTGCTTGCACCCGAGGCAATTTTTCGAGGTGTGATACTCGTATGAGTTGTCCCATGTTGGAATCATGGTGACATCGGATCAGAAGGCACTTCCTTTTACCCAGTTAGTTGCATAAATGGCAATCCTGCTCATTCTCAAGAGATTTTGAGGATGCCCAAACAAGCATTTTTTAATATTTGTGACCATTTTTGCACTCGATGGTGGCTAAAAGATAGTCGTTACGTTTCCATACGGGAGAAGACGACAATGTTCTTGGTAATTTTAGCCATAACACAAGAACCCGTTTTGTCAAAAGAAGATTCAACCATTCAACGCGTACTGTGCATAGATATTTTCACGTGGTGTTATAGGCGATGCTAAAATTTTCAAAGGAAATGATTGTTCCTACCACATATAATCCTAATGCCAATCAGATTCGGCACCATCGTCGGCTCAGACACGTGTTTCAGATACAAATACAAAGTTAGATTTTGTTACACGAAAATGCTTATAGACGTAATTTAGTATCCACTTGTAAATTATGTGATTGTGTTCTTTTCTTTTCTTTTTGTAGGGTGTCGTGGGTGCATTAGATGGTACGCTTATTCATACTGTCGTACCCCCTGATCAGCAAGTACGTTATAGAGGAAGATGAAGGGGTGAATGTTACCAAAATGTTCTAGCCATATGCGACTTTAATATGGTTTTCACTTTTATATGGGCTGGTTGGGAAGGAGTGGCACATGACTCGAGGGTGTTAACAAAAACTCTGCGGGAACTTGCTAATCATTTTTCATTTTCGCCCCCAAGTATTGAAATATGGTGCCTTATATAGTATTGAGATTCATTTGAAAACAAGTACTAATTGTTGAAATAAATAATTTTTTTGCAGATAAGTACTATTTATGTGACGCTGCATATACACATACTCGTAGATTTATGGCACCTTATCGCAATGTGCGTTATTGGTTGGTGGACTTTGCACAGGGTCATCGTGTAAGAACAAAGGAGGAACGATTTAACCATGCACACGCTAGATTGAGAAATGTCATTGAGCGTTCATTTGGAGTCCTTATGGCTCGTTTCCCAATATTGAAGAGGATGCCACCGTATCCTTTTCAAGTGCAAAGGAATATTGTTATTGCATGTGCAATGATACATAATTTCCTTCGAAAGACGATACAGATTATCTTTTCGAGCTATTTGACAACGGAGATATTCTTGAAGATACGGCTCACCAACACGAAAATGCCGTAGATATGGGAGTGGAAGCACGACAAGCTGATCAAAACTTTATGGTGAACTTGTGGGAGCAGATTGCAACTCAATTGTTTAATTTGAGATTGTAGTTCATATATGTAATAATATGATTTTTGACTATATACATTATTGTTAATTCTTATCGTGTGACTAATTTGAATTTTCTTTTATGTTTTAATGTTACGCATGCAAATTGGATTTGAAATATCCATTATTTATATAGTAATACGTGGGATGTGCAATAATATAACGAGGTTTATAAAGTTTCAAAAAGCAGAGCAAAAGGGTATTAGTGTCTAACTAAACAGTTTTTAGATTTCAGTTGTTTTTTTTTATCAAACAGAATAAACTACTTCAGCACTTAAATTGCAGTCAAGACCAAATTTTTTTCAGTGCTTAAAATTCAGTAGCTTAAAATTTTTAGTTGTACAAATTCAACACTAAAGTTTTCGGTACTTAAATTTCAGTTTTATCAAACACATCCTAACATACATATTTCATTACATAAATACACATATGAATCCCCATCTCATGGCCGTAACACACCCTCACATACATATTTCATTACATAAATACACATATGAATCCCCATCAAATGGCTGTAACACACCTTCAACCCATTAGCATATATTTCAGTTGTACCCCTCTTTCCTATTCCTTTTTAGCCTGAAAATCTTATCAAAATTAACCTATATGTTGAAATTAAACCAAATCATAGTCATCAACCAACACCCAAGGCATCCAATTTTTAGGAAACACTTCTCCCACACAACCATGTTCATCGCCTCTAAACTTACTCCACAGTTATTAAAAACGCACATAAACCTTATACTTACATACTAGAACATGCTTACAAGGAGTTTGGAGGGTTTACCCCATAGTTATCAATACCGTACCGGTACCGGCCGGTACGTATTTTGTACCGGTCAAAATACCGCTCGGTACCAGTTGTACCGCCCGGTACACGTGATACCGGCCGAAAACTGCGTACCGGTCGAGATATTGTGTTTTGTACCGGTTCCTTTAAAAAATGTAAAAGTAACAAATTTTATTAGAAATTTTGTAAATTGACCATATAAAGACTAAATATAAAGATACTCTAAGGTCTATTATACTAATCAAAACATCTGTAGCCTCCTGCTCATAAAATTCATTACAATTTGTAAAATTATTCTTGATAAGTTTTCAATATTCACTTATCTTTGATTACTTCATACCTGTAAACTTTGATCATATTCTTTCATCTATATGATGTACTACTTTACACACACCCGCTCGAGCACACACATGCACACACACACAAAAACAACTTATTCTTGAACCCAAAGATATTATTATTTAACAAACTAGCTTATTTGAAAATTATGATAAATCAAGCTCTATAAGATAAACAGTTTATTTTAGAGGAGCTGTAAGTAAAAATATATATGTATATATTGTTAGTTTGCTAGTGAATAAATAATACAAATAGATATTGTTGATGAAAATCTTGAGACGGTACCGAGACGGTACCGGTATGTAACGTTTCGTGGAGAAAACGTTACGCACTCCGGTACGGTATTCATAACTATGGTTATCCATTAAAAATATTTGGGAATCCTCTTTGTTCTTCCCTACTTTCCCTCCTCCAGGATTGCCCTGTTTCCCTTCTTCCTCTCTGTTTTCTTCACCTTTTTTTTTTCTTTTCTTTACCCGAAATTCTTATACATATCTTAAAAAAAAATTTCTAGCTTAGTCATTAAGCTAGTGGGAGATGACTCCATGTGTGATCATCTTCCCAAAATTTTGACACCTAGCTTCAAATTTCACAATTTGCAAAATAGCCCTCTATTTTTCCAAAATTACAAAAAATGCACCAAAAATTCAAAAATTACATTTTTGCCCCAAAAATTCTTTTAAGCTTCAATACTCTACTAATACTCAAGCATTGCCCAAAAATTAACGCTCATTTATTTTTCGGAGCCCAGATGACTATTTAACCGGCTCCCGAAGTTCGGGATATTACACTATGTCAGTGTGCTTACGTACCTTGTGGATACCAGCAACCACAACAAAAGGAACAGCATACTTGCGAGCTGCAAGTGCAACCATATTCAACCCAATTGGTGCTATGATCCCACCATTGGCCATCACGGCATTAGCTCCTACTAACACCTTTGTGAAAATTTTCTAGTTAAGATGAAAAATTTTCTAGTTTCCACAATTGGTCAATTGAAGGATGAAAATATGCAAAAATTTTCATACCATGTTTACTCGAGAAACCAAAGAAAAAACTGCGGAATCAATAATCAATATAGTTTGTACACCTCTTGCAGCCAAGTCTTTCGCTAGAACATGACCTTGGTACCTGGTCAACAAAATGACGTGGTTTGGAAAAATATTTGAAAATGTGACTGCAACGACATAGTTGGTAAGATCATCATTTAGTTTCCTGGGATGATAAAAAGTAGGATGTTATCTACAAACCTCGGAGCACCCTCTGCCACGGAAACCCGAAATGACTGTTGTTTCTGTTTTGCAGCACATAAAAATTCCAACACTGTTCTAGAACGACCCAAAGTAAATATAATTTCGCTGAAAAAACACAACCAAACAGTAAACAAAGTTGTAACCTACTGGAAGTTCTTGAGTAATATGGAGCAAACACACAATTACGCAAAACATAAAAAAAGAATTTTGGGCTAGAATGTCTAATTCAGCAAGCAAGTTTAAAGTGTCGATGTTAAATGAAGAGGAATAAAGCAAATCCATGTACTTTCCAGGTCAAACGAACTCATGAATTAGCATTAGTGGGAAAGAGTCCAATTTAAAAAGTGAGTCAACATCACTTAAAAAGTATAAGAGATCAGAAATAGACATATCCACAGAATTAAGAGGGAGCATAAAATTACTTTTGATGGATGTTCTCCAGATATTTATTCGTGGCAAGTATCAATATCATCAATTAGTTCATTGACTGCCTCAATGACATCAAGCTTTAACTTTTGGCTCCTTGCAAATTTATCAGCTGGAAAAGAATAGCTCATAACTACACGTTTAAGGAAAACTTGCTTCGTTAAAGTAGATAAGTTGTCTAAGCTACGCTGTTTTGGAGGCCTGCCTCAGTCTATTGGAGGCATATTAATAGATTCGTTTTTTACTATTTCTATAGCTTTTCAGATTTAGTAAGCTCTTAAGACAGAGCAAGCAACCTTACATTTGCATTTTTCTTCAGTACAAGCTACTGCTGAGTTAGGCATTGTCTCTAGAAGAGCATGCAATGAAGGGGCACGTAAAACGTTTCTAGCAGCCAAATCAGCAACAGATGGAACTGAACAATAGTCTTGCTCGTCAGTATCTTCATCATCACTCTCTGCTGATAAATTTAAGTTCCTAGTATCACTTGTCAAAACAGAAAAATGCTCCTCCCTTATAATATGTAGGACACGTCTGACAATATTTCCGACAGCAAGCTCTGTAATAACATCCATATGTATGTCATTGCGATGCTTAGAAACCCTGTGCATATAATTTGTGTGCATTCATGTTCAGAAGGTGATGTATCTGCACTATACATTTATATAAATTTTCAAGCACCGTGTCTATATCACTGAGCTAGTTACCAGCCTTACAAGTGAAAAGCATTGAGGCAGTGCACGCAAAAGAATTGCTGGATGTTACTTCTCATTCAAGTACTGTAAATCATACACGCACACTTAAAAGCTTGCACAACCCTGTTTATTCAAGTGCATACACCTGCGTGCCTCCATTACATGAGTAAATGTGCCTGCATATGCTACATTCTGTACATATGTACGTAATTACACGTGCATATACATGTAAAGAGGAAAATGTAGTACACACGATAGGACGTGCAAAAAAATCTACCAAATGATGTAGGGATGAATATGGGGCTGGGAGTTCAAGTCTTAAAGGCTGTATACTCGAAACTTACCCTTGATACTATTCCTCAGAACTGCCGAGACTGTTGTAAACAAATGGTCACTCAAGCTTACACTTTGTTGCACTCAAACTCACACTCACAAATATATGAGGAGGCAATTTAGAGATTTTGAGAGAATACTTTCATTCCACTTAATCAAAATGGATGAGGTACATGAGTTTATATAATGCCTAAAAGTAACTCTCAAACTTACAATAATCATACCACTCACCCCACTATCTACATAATTACTAGACCACTACTCATCTTCATAATCATGCAAGTAATGCATTTGTAACATATGCACCACTAACATATTATTAATACCCCACTAACATATTAGTAACACCCACTAACACATGACTAATGACCACTAACATGCCATTAACACACTAACTTAATTAGTAACATGTGACTAAAGAGATCAAGATTATTATTATTTCAACACTCCCCCTTAAACTTGATCTTTGACTCCAAGCAAACTTCTCAATTTGCGAAATGCCTCAACTTTGAGGGGCTTGGTAAAAATATCAGCAACTTGGTCTTGTGACTTCACATACTTGAGCTCCACCGCTTTTTCGGTTTTGCACTCTCTAATGTAGTGATACCTTGTATTGATATGCTTGCTTCGATCGTGGAACACCGGATTTTTGGCCAATGCTATTGCCGACTTATTGTCAACGAAAATCTCGGTTGACTCTTTTTGTGGCAAATGAAGCTCCCTCAACAAAAATCTAAGCCAGATAGCTTGACAAACACATGATGTGGCGGCGACATACTCTGCTTCACAAGTAGAAAGCGTCACAATAGGTTGCTTTTTTGAGCTCCATGTAAATGCCGTATCTCCCATATAGAAGACAAACCCGGTGGTACTCTTCCGATCGTCTAAATCTCCGGCCCAATCACTATCACAATAAGCCGAAAGCTTGAAATTGTTAGAAGGAGAATAAAATAAACCGAACTCGATTGTACCTTTGAGGTAACGAAGAATTCTCTTAGCCGCTTTCATATGAGTCACGGTAGGAGCTTCCATGTAGCGACTGATAAGCCCAACTCCAAACAAAATGTCCGATCTTGTACATGTCAAGTACCTCAAGCTTCCGACTAGACTCTTGAAAAAAGTTGGGTCTACCTTCTCTCCAACATCTTTCTTTGACAACATGACTCCACACTCCACGGGGTTACTCACGGGATTGGCATCATCCATCTTGAACTTCTTCAGAATTTCTTTTGCATACCCTTCTTGGGAAATAAAAATCCCATTATCTCGTTGCTTCACTTCAATGCCAAGGTAGTAGGACATGAGGCCAATGTCCGTCATCTCAAACTCTTGAGCCATTGCATTCTTGAACTCCTTAAACATGCTTGGGTTATTCCCTGTAAAAATCAAGTCATCTACATACAAGCAAACAAGTAACATATCTCCATCACCATTCACTTTTGCGTAAAGAGCATGCTCGTGAGGACACTTGGAGAAGTCATTTGCTTGGAAATACTTGTCAAGTCTACTATTCCAAGCTCTCGGTGCTTGCTTTAACCCGTATAATGCTTTCTTCAACTTAAGAACTTTGTCTTCTTGCCCTTTCATGACAAAGCCCATGGGTTGCTCAACGTACACCTCCTCTTCAAGAAAGTCATTTAAGAATGCCGATTTGACATCCATTTGATGGATTTTTCAACCATTTTGTGCCGCTAAAGAAATTATTAATCTAATAGTATCAAAACGGGCAACGGGTGCAAATACCTCATCATAGTCAACGCCACGCCGTTGGTTATAGCCTTCGCAACCAACCTTGCTTTGTACCTCTCTATTTCACCTACTGCATTCTTCTTGGCTTTATACACCCATTTTACTCCAATTGCTTTTTGGTCTTTTGGAAGTGTGGTCAGCTCCCAGGTGTTGTTCTTCCTTATGGATTGAATTTCTTCATCCATCGCATTTCTCCATTTCTTTTCTTTGATTGCTTCCTCAAAGCTCAAAGGTTCACTATCACCAAAAAGACAAAAAAAAGTCAAATCACCAATTCTTTGAGTTCCCTATTCCGTTTCTTCATATATGTCGCGGAGGCTCCTTGTGCGAAGTGGTGGACTTTCACTTGAAGTAGGTGAAGCTTGCTCTTGTGTGGATACTTCAGGAGATGATGGAGGAGAAATGACCCTTTCCATGTCATCATTTTTTTGCTCCTCCACATCAAGAAAAGGGAAAGTATTGTAACTTTCTTGTGGAATATTCCATTCCCATGCACTTTCTTCATCAAATACAACATCTCTGCTAACAACACTCTTGCCATTGCTTGGGTTATAGAGCTTGTAGCCTTTGGACCTCGAGTCATAGCCGATGAAAACATACTTCTCACTTTTGTCATCAATCTTGGACCGCTTCACATCTGGCACATGCGTATAAGCAATGCTACCAAAAACTAGCAAATGAAAGACACTTGGCTTCCTTCCATGCCATGCTTCTTGTGGTGTCTCACCTTGAACGCTTCTAGAGGGACAACGGTTCAACAAGTAGACCGCACAATCAACGGCTTCTGCCCAAAACTCCTTGGGCATTCTTTTGGTCTTCAATAGACTCCGGGCCATATTAAGAATGGTTCTATTCTTCCTCTCGGCGACTCCATTTTGTTGTGGAGACCTTGGAACTGTTAAAGGATGGCGAATTCCATTTTCCTCACAATACTTTTTAAAAGCATTTGATGTGAATTCGCCTCCTCTGTCAGATCTTATAGCCTTCACATCATAACCACTTTCTCTTTCAACAAGAGCCTTAAACTTCTTGAAAACATCAAATACCTCCGATTTTTCTTTAAGAAAATAAACCCAAGTCTTGCGGCTAAAGTCATCAATGAACAAAAGAAAATATTTGTTCTTACCAAGTGACGGTGGATTAATTGGCCCGCAAACATCCGAGTGAACAAGTTGAAGCGGCTCCATGGCTCTTGAGTTAGCTTCCTTTGGAAAACTTTTCCGGAATTGTTTGCCAAAAATGCACCCCTCACAAAGCTGATTCGGGTGACTAATATGAGGCAATCCTTTTACCATCTCCTTTCTAGACAACAAATTTAGTCCTCCAAAATGCAAGTGCCTGAGCCTTAAATGCCAAAGCCACGATGAATCTCTAACACAACTCTTCAAACATTTAGCAACATCACTCTGAATATTTAACAAAAACATCCGGTTTCTTGTCTTAGGAACATTAGCAACCAAATTTCCAAACGGGTCTTTCATGAAAAGACTATAATTTTTCATAACAATTTCATAGCCTTTTTCTAAGAGTTGTCTCAAGCTCAAAATATTATTCTTCATATGAGGCATATAGTAGACATTTGAAATGAATTGATGCTCACCACTCTTCAAACGAATCAAAATGTTACCTTTTCCTTTCACCGGAATTTGAGATGAGTCGCCAAAAGTAACTTTGCCATTGACTGATTCATCGATCTCCACAAACATACTCTTGTTTCCGCACATATGGTTGCTAGCACCGGTGTCAAGATACCACAAATTCTTCTCGCCACTTTCTTGTCCCTTGTACGCCAACAGTAAAGTATGCTCTATTTCTTTGTTTTTGCAATTTCCGCTACTTTCAACATAATTAGCTTCCTCCTCAACGTCATTAGCATCATATCCACATTCCGAAGCATAATGACCAAAATTGTTACAATTGTAACACTTAACTTGAGATTTGTCATACCTTTTTCTGGAATAGTTTCCTCTACCACGACCTCTTACTTGCTTTGAGGTTTGGTATCGTCCTTCTTTGTTGTGGGAGCGAGCATTGCTTCCTTCTCCTCTTCCTTTTCCTTGGCCACAACCTCGACCACGTCCGCCTCCACGTCCACTTCCTTGACCCTTTTGGGTTCCTTGCTTTCTTTCTCTTTCCTTCAAAGAAAGCTTTGTTTGTAGCACATGCTCTAAAGACTCTTCTTTCTTCTTGTTTAGTCTTTCTTCATGAGCTTGCAACGATCCCATGAGTTCATCAACACTCAAGGAGTCTACATCCTTAGACTCTTCAATGGCTACAACAATGTAGTCAAACTTGGGATCTAGTGAATGGAGGATTTTTTCCACCACTCGTGCGTCATTCAAATCATCGCTATTTCTCTTCATTTGGTTAACAATAACCAAAACTCTTGAAAAGTAGTCCGAAACTAATTCGGATTCTTTCATGCGTAAGGCTTCAAACTCGCCTTTTAGCGTTTGGAGACGAACCTTCTTCACTTTCTCCACTCCACCATGAGAAGTTTGGAGAATCTCCCAAGCATTCTTGGAAGTAGTTGCATTTGCAACCTTTTGCAACATCGCATCATCCAAGCTTTGATGGATGATTGCAAGAGCCTTTTGATCCTTCCTTCTAGTGGCTTGTAAGGCCTCCTTTTGGGTAGCACTGAGTGTAGCTTCACTTTGAGGCTCGGTAAAGCCTTTGTCTACCACCTCCCACCTCCCACACATCTTGCGATCCAAGAATCGCCTTCATGCGAATACACCAATTTTCATAGTTGTCTTTGGTGAATCGCGGGATTTGAAATGGAACCATATTGTTTGCCATCTTTCTTTCTCTCTCACTAACTTGAGCACCACTAACCTGGTGCTCTGATACCACTTTGTTGTAAACAAATGGTCACTCAAGCTTACACTTTGTTGCACTCAAACTCACACTCACACTCACAAATATATGAGGAGGCAATTTAAAAATTTTGAGAGAATACTTTCATTCCACTTAATCAAAATGGATGAGGTACATGAGTTTATATAATGCCTAAAAGTAACTCCCAAACTTAATAATCATACCACTCACCCCACTATCTACATAATTACTAGACCACTACTCATCTTCATAATCATGCAAGTAATGCATTTGTAACATATGCACCACTAACATATTATTAACACCCCACTAACATATTAGTAACACCCACTAACACATGACTAATGACCACTAACATGTCATTAACACACTAACTTAATTAGTAACATGTGACTAAAAAGATCAAGATTATTATTATTTCAACAAAGACTAACTAATCGAAGCTTCTTACAATTTATGAATTTGAATCCTTTTTTTTTTAACGAAAAGGCACTTCAAGGAATCAAAGGAAACACCAGCATGCAACAGAATAATGGATACTGGACTTGAATGTATGTTCACATGCCAATATATGATACAGAAGTTTTGCACGCTGACATAATAATCAAATTACAAAGCCAATGTATCTGGTAAGACATGCCCAACACAACGAAGTTCAATTTATTGCACCCTAGAGTACAGCTTTCACGTTGAGATAAAACCATTATGTTATAATATAGTACATACGGTACACTCTTTGCATAAAAGTACACTCAAGAATCTAGAGTGATCAGAGATGTCAACTAGATGTTGTATTCGCCGAATCTTAGGTCCATGGTATTGACTACACGTCATGAGCAACAAATGAAGATCAAGTGAAAGAGTTGTTTAGTTTAACCAAATGTCTAGGAATAGAAAAACAACTGCTGACCAGCTTGTAATGAGATTTTTGCTGTATGATGCTCACAGATGAAACATTTTGGAGACGAGAGGCAATTTTTTGATGCATTTGGGAATAAACTACTCATGTTTGGGAGGAACCTAATCTGACCTTTCATACTGGTCTCAAGTGCAAGTAATGTCCACAAATTTCTTCTTCTTCCTTTCAAACACATTTAACCCAGTGATCAAATATTAAAAGTACTACCAAAAATTGCTTCTAGATCAAAATCCATGTACACTCCAGCTACATCCACCCACCCGGCCAACACAGACGCACAGAAAAAGAGGAAACTCAAAGAAATCCACCTGCTGAAAAGATTTGGTATTTGCCAGTTTGTGATAAACCATGGCCGTACATGTATGTCGAAATTCAGTTCTTGCACCGAAGAAAGATTCTAGCTGTAATACCACCTTATCCTCCTTATCATCCTTGAACGAGGCTTTATTATCTTCCTTAAGATTTATTTTTCTACTCTATGCCACTACATTGCCTTCTTCCTCGTTCTATTGCACTAATCTCCGCCAACTCATTGACTTTCCTACCAAATACACTTCATCATTCTTTGTTTTGGTAAATCATTACTTTCATTCGGAAGTATAACTTACATGAATGGTTAAGAAAAGCTTATCCCAATTACCATCGAGTCATAAGCTCAATTTCTCTCACAATTTCATCAGTAGTCTTGTGCTTCTGTCTAAAACATATGGTACTCTTCTCCAGCCATAACTGGTTTATTGAATGCAAGTCTGCATAGTTTAGCTCCGAAGGTGTTTCCCAAGAAGTGCTGCAAAGCATGTTGCAACTCATTTGGCTGGTCCAAAGGAACTCTATACTCTCAATCTTTCCTCATCACCTTTGACCACACTAGTGCAGAAACTGAGCAACAAAAAAACAAAGTTGTCTTGAGATTCTCCTGCTAGTTCACCGAGAGGGCACGCATCTTCTGTAATGATGTTCATTCTCATCAAGATCATTTGTGCTTAGTCTATTCTTGCAGGCAAGCCAGAGAAACATTCAGGGGTATGTTAGGCCAGGCCATGACACTTCGGTGCATGATGTCTCATAATGTCTAAACCTGAAGCTCCCCCCCCCCCCCCCCCGCGGGGTGAGGGAGACAGTCTCAAAGAGTCATTGTCATCAGAATGAGCAACCAGATTCATCAACCCTTGATTAATAGTCCTGATCTCAGTATAAACGGGATGAAAATAAATCCAAGTACATCTAGTAATTACAGAAACTTTTGCCTTCTGGTAGCTAGTCACATTATAAATCACCCTATCCCCTTACATTTCCTTCAATGGCCTCAAGGGTCCCAATTATCATGCCATAAACTCACCCTGTGGCCATTACCTATATTCCATCTGATGGGGTTGTCTGACATACTGCCTCAGAGTCAACTGGGATCTTCACTTCCCACACTTACATCATCAAACACAGGAGTTTGTGGCAAATGCAGATTCCACTTCCCCAGATTCCTTCGGTATATTCAGTACCTTACTAATAATTAAACAACTAACTTGCCACCCCTCTTCTTCTCCAGGAAATCCCCTTCCTTAGGCAAGGATGGGCATATAATGGGGGTTTATACATCTGGTCTCTGGAAATAACACCACAATGCAAAGCCAAAATGTACAGCTAAGAATTGTGCTTGCAACCAAATAATAACCAATTCCGTCTCTTAGAAGCTTTGCCACCCAGTTTACTTGACCGCGTGGATGACAAAGGGAATATCTTATGACGTCAAAATCCCCAGCCCCCAACCACTCATGCTCACTCAAACCTCTTCCTTCCTAGTTGAAACTCCAGATCATAAGACACTGAGATCCGTTTCCAGGTAGTTCAGCTTGATCCCCTCCTGCTTCCATCTCTGCTGCTTCATTGTTCTATGCAGATACAGATATATCGGAGCCTAAGTCATGCAATTCAACAAGCTTAGAATCATGAAATCCCACATGCTGAAACATGATATAGTGATGTTCCGAGAAAGATAATCAACAATGCAGAAAGCCTTTCCTCTTCCCCCTTGGTTATACTCGTTTAGAAATGTACTTGAAAATACGATCGAGGGAAGGGCTGTGGTACATTGAGCAAAAATCTTCACATCTATTACACTTCAGTTCTCGATAAATGACTTCAATTAATACGTTGATTTTCTAGGCATACAAAGCACAAGTAACATGTCTGCATAACATATTAGGCTGCCTAACACTCAACTGATGTGTATGTGTAAGATAATGGATGAGATAACCATAAATGTCAGTGAAATAGGTTTGTTGTATGCCTAGAGAGCCCAAGTACAAGCATAGTAGCATACCATCAAATGAAAGTAGTTCCAAATTTGAGAATCCTCAAACGTAATCATCATATATACGAGATGCTTAAGTTTAAGGTACTTCATTCAAATGCATACCAACAGGATTTGCAGCAATCAACCTCTCTCCAACACCCCTCACAGCCTCAATAAGTGCCATAGCCTGGTTTGTAGGCGGCAATCTTTGTTGTGAAACCACTGTACGAAGCAACTCTGCAGTCAGTCGAGCAGTTGCTTGCAATCCCTCAATCTTACTGCCATGAAAATATTCATGTTCAAAGCCAAAATCAACAAATTTATTGAGCATTGAACTATTCTTGGCTCAATACACATGTTCACCAAGTAAAACAATCATATAAACACCACTCACCGCTTAGTAAGTTGAGCAACAAACTCACATATCATGATTTCCATGTCAGGCATATCTCAACTGCATAAGAAGTAATTAATGAGTTAAAAAACTTGTATCAATAATCACTAAATGGAACTCACAAGTCATAACTGTGTGGAGAAAAATGGCCAACTTCAAGATGAGCAAAAAATATGTTCAAGTTGCACAGAATGTCCGCAATTTTGTTAGAGAATTCCCACCAAGAACCTAGAGCAATCAGATCACCACATCAAAACAAAATCACCAAAGGATTGGTTTGGCCAAATTTTCTTGTAATAAAACACAAATATTGAATACACAAGAAGACATAATCTGTAACGACTCAGTTCACGGACTAACCACACGGCATGGTCTCCCTAAATAGTGCTACCAAGTACGTATGAGTTTCTTGACTGAATCTTATTAAGGTCGATCTTAAATTTTCCTAGGCAGAAATAACAGATTGACCCAATAATCCATGCACAACTAACCAGCATATGGTTGTACCTTATGCACGAGAGATTGTACATGCAATGCTCTTAGGAATCAATTTAGCACCACCAGGGCCACCAACATCCTACTCCCCAGCAACCCTAATCCAACCAACCAACAGTTATGCAGAGGACAAGGCTTCATACATGTTAACCACAAGTGAAACAATAAGATAAAATTGTGAAAGAAAAAAAAAAGATAGTACCTTAACCAAAAGAGTTCCTGCTATATTTTGATGCAACAACTGCGTAAAATACAAAATCCAAAAGACTTTGAAAGGTCGCTCACAAAGAATATTCTGGTTTGATTTGTTGCGCACCCCCAGGGCTTATCAGTTTATGGGGTTTAGAGCTTTTATCACAAGACAATGACTGATTGTGTAACGTTTTTCCATTCAATTCCCGGATTTTTTGGGAGGCATTTTATATTTCCTTTTGTCACTTAATTATTGTTTGTTTGTCTTAAAGTAAATCTGAAACTTTGCCTCATAAGGAAATTATTTTGTTCTAGATTTTAGCACCAATCAATATTAAATTTTTTTTTTTGTTTTGTAGAACAGGAAACTAAATTAAGCAATAATTTGATAGCACAATGCATAAACCAAACGCTACTATCATAGTCTGTTTCTCATTATATTTTGGCGTAATGGATTTATCAAAGCAAATCTAGGCAATGGTACTATATGCTTTTTGGGAAACTGTGATAGTTACCACGTGTCATTCGCTTTTTATTTTACTTTTTTTCTTCTTTTCCCCTCACAACGATAGCATTGATCCCACTCGTGCATGACGAGAGTCGAATCCTCGACAAGACTGGGGAAAGGAGTGCTCTTAACCACTAGACCGCCTCTCTCGAGCATACTATTCGAGAATAATATGCCAAACGACATCATTACCTACTAAAACACTCTCCGTGTTGCGAAAAATGTTTTGGTTCTGCTTCTGAAAAGAATCTGTTCAAAACTGCTTATCAAGGACGAGATTACTATCATACTGACATTCGAACAATTATAGGGCGTTGATATTGCTTCTGGTATATGGAGGCAGCAACTAATTATCTCATCTTATCATGACATGTATTGATTTAACCAAAAATTATCCACGGTTTACAACACCAGACTTGAGGGAAACAAAACTTACAAAAGATTACCTTTTATACATGTGCTGTATATATATTTCTGCCTATACATTTGGATCTAATCTTCCGGAAATAGTATAAAGTTGGATACAGTGTGCTGGTGGAGCTAGGCTGGCAGATTGTCTATCTGAAGGGTTCAACAGGAGCAGATTCTTGAAGAATAGCTGCAGCCTCGAAACACTCAGCAGCTTCTAGTGCCGATGCACCGGCTTCAGCCTTGTAGAGGAGCCCCAGATTGTACCATGCAGAATGGTTTGATCCGTCCAGACGTAGTGCATCGGTCAGAAAGCTTCTCACAACCGGCAACGATTGATCGCTGAGCTTTCTGAGGACGGTGGCAGTAGATATCAAGCTCGGAACATGGTTAGGTTCAACATTTAATGCTTCTTCAAAGGATTTTAGAGCTTCCTTGAGGAGGCCCTTTGCTTCATAGAGTAGTCCTAGCAAAAACCAAACAGAAAATCAGACCATATCTAGTGACTTCCATAAGGAATGATTTTTGATAGAATAGTGCCATTGTCAGCGTATAATGCTATATTATTCTATCACCTCATATAATGGCTATGTAATTTTCCTACCATGTTCCTTCTGGAAGACTGACATCGTATACAACATATGCAACTTCCAATCTGTAAGTAAATTCCTCAGAGTTGCTTTACAGGATAAGTGCCATTCTCAGCATGAAATAAGCAGAGTAAAAAAAGTCTGAAAAAATCCCACGAAAAGAAATCTTTTCAATGGAATAGCGACCTTTTTGATCCATCATCCTTCAAGGTCAACTATCAAACACTTTCCAAGCAATAGAACCAGGCTCGAATCCCCGAAAACGAACATCTCTTTACTTATAAAAAACAATAGCGATCACAGGAATGAAAGAATATACTTCTAAGTACAGAGATATCAATGCTGGTGACTGCAGCAAGGGACTATTGGAAAAATAATTGTTTCAGTACAAGGAAAAGTAGCAAAGGAAATCCGTAAGCCCATAATATGTATAGCTCAAGTGGAAGTAACCAGAGTTCAAAAAAACTTACAAGAAAGAACAGATGTGATGAAAGCATAATGTACCTGTCGAGTGCCATCTAGAAGCAGAATGAGTGCTGATAGCCTTCGATTTTGAAAGGCACACCTCAGCGTCCCTCCACTGTGACATGCTTGTATATAAGTTTGCAAGATCATGCCATGTTTCCATTTCTAAACCTCTATCACTGTTTCTCCTGTTCTGCGAGCAAAAAATGTTCAGAAGATCATCTTTCCTGACTTCTTGAAAAGTTCATCTTTTTAACCCATTTTCTGGAAGGAGTAAAAGAGTTGAACATTTTCGCAGATCCTACTTTAATAGGCAGAATAGCACCTAAAAATAAATGTGCAATCATTTACATAAAAATTAATTTTGCTCGGATAAAAAATTGCGACAATATCATGTGGAGAAGTTTCTAACACTAAAAATGAAGTGACTAGAAACAACCCAACACATAGATTTGGCAGCGTACCTTTAAAAGCTTTTTCTGAACCCCAAAGCTCTTACTCCGAACTTGAAGAATCGCAAGAAGATGAGTGTATGTCTCTATGGCATTCCTGAAATGACCCTGTGCTATTTGCAGGTTAGCTTTGGTTCGCATCAATTCTCCTTGTTCCCACTTTCCTGTCTCATCTAGAGCAGCATTAATTATGTTCTCAGCATCAACATACCGTCTTTGAGCTGACAATATCCGCGCTAGAAGGATCCATCCCTTAATACTGGACCCAGCCTCAAGTTTCATTAATTCCTTTGCATAGTAAAGAGCATTATCCAACTTTCTCTGATCAGCATTTTCTAGACTAAGATGGAATAGAACCACAGGATTTCTTTCTCTCATTGTTCTATGGGCAGTTTGTAAAGCCTCAAGAGCTTCAGATTGTCTTGAAATCCTATGGGAATCAGAAGCAATCATTCTTGAATGAGCTGACAGCGAAATACCACGTAAACAATTTGCAACACCGACCATCTGGTCACAGCTTCCCCCATTCTTCAGGAGCACTTTCGTAGCACACCCTATACCTTCTTCAAGGCAATTAGGATTTTCTCCACAAATCTTTGAAGCCAGTAACAACTCGAAGATGCAGCTATGGTTCTCTTTGTTATTTAACAGATTCCGTAACAGATTCAAAGCCACCATGTCTTCGCCTTCGCCATAATAGCACAGTGCTAGAGTATTATATCTCTCAGTTTTTCCAATGATCCCAGGAGGTAACTCTTCAACCTGATTTGCGAGGGTCCTTATGTCACCAGCAATGGTTAGTGCAAAAGAAAGGTGATAAAAGATAGATGGGTCCCATCCAATCCTTCTGTTAACAAATTTCCTGAGAAGAATCAATAGCAGGAGAACAGCCTCTTCTATATTGTTTCTCGGAACAAAGGAACCTTCCATTTGAGAGCGGAGATTTGGCGGGCTTGCATCGCAACCGCTGTACAAAAGAAATACAGCAAACTCCTTTTCAACTTTTGTTCTGGTTTCCATATCAAGATTCCAGTGATAGAGCAGGGCCCTCCTGTACGACAAAATTGTCTCTTGGGGAGCCCATGCAAGTTTCCACAGCTCTGGAAGTAGCTCAACGGACTTGTTTAAGGTGTCTTGCAACTTACAATCGGTAGAAAAGTTTACCGGCAAGCCTTCTGGTAATGCAGATTCAACAGTGTCCAGAATAATTTTGCATGATTGAGCGGCTTCTGTAAAACCCCATTGGAAAAAAGATAAACATGCCTCAAAAGGTATGGTATGAAGAGAGACTGTCTCCAATGACCGATGAGCACTGAACATGAAAAGATGAAAATAGCTGGAAAGAGCTGAAGAAAGCACCTTCAAACCTGCCTCCAGCCTGCAAAGATTTTGCTTTTAGAAAAATTGCCTCAAAAAGTAAATTGACAGCATGCATAGACATGAGTGGGGCAGCATCACTTTGGGAGTGACGTCTAGGGAGCTCAGATCTTCTAGCTATGGAGGATCTTATCTTGGGAATCACAGCAGCAATGTCTATTCCTTCAAATACATGAAGGGCAGCCTCTATGTTCCCTTTCTGATACTCGAGTCGACCCAATAAAGCTCTGGCTTCCTGTAATTAGCAAAATTTTTAGCCTCATAATGGTTTCAAGATATGAAAATATCTACAAAAGAATGAGGATAATACCAATATATAAGTCATGCACATACTAAAACATTATGAACTGTTGATTGCATAAGTTACAGCTTAAAGGAGAACATCTTTAAGTAAAAAGTGAGGACCGTTAGGTGCTGGTTCGAAGGCAGCTCGTGAAAGCAAACAGAAGGAAGATCACCAGCTCTGCTTCCTGCCTGTTGAGCCTTTAGGCGAAATTAACCTTGTTGAAATAGGCATCTAAGAGTCATCGTCCTGTATTAGAAAGGCTACCCTCCAACTAATGGGAATAGGAATGGTATAAGGGTCAAAGCACGTTCAGGCAGAGGAGCTAAATCAACGGGTCAAGAGAGCTAGCCCAAGTCATAGTTATCTTGCGTCTTTAGTAACTGAAACTGAAGCTAGATTTTCACTATAATCCATCCAATCCAAACCAGATAAACAAATATGGGTTATTATTGGAACGAAACAAGAGTATTGGCAACAAGTAAGAAGAACATTGCTCTTGCCTTAGATGTTTATGTCAGGACAAAGCTCAGGTACAACAAAAATTGAAATGTTCTGAACTAAAGGTGCATATTGCTTATTCTTGAAGAGGCCTAAAGGAGGATAAGATTATGAAACAGCATGTTGCATTGATCATTGAGCATGTTGTCGGTTTAATCATAGGTCATGCATTAGATCATACATGCAAGTGTTTAGTTGTCAGATCAAAATATGTATTGCTTATCGAAATCCCTATTTTGCGTATCACGTACCATATCGTATCACATTAAGTAATATACCGATCGACATTTTCATATTGCAGATAATAGTATACAAAACTTGGAAAACAGTATACATTGAAAATAAATCACCTCGCTTCAGAAATCTAGTCTTACACCGTTATTTATCAAGTTTTAGAGACAAGTGAATAAGTGCGTATGATGCAAATATTAGAGATGAAATGAAAGCCTCAACTTTATACAAAAATCCTATTGAAGTTAACACATCATATTGCGTACCGGAGATATGTATCCCGTAATCTGCAGCTGTGTCGTAAGATACGAGCAATATAATGTCAATTTAGATACACATGTGATGCTCTATTACTCAACGTCTGTGCTGTACTGGAAGATGCACATCGCATATCTTATGCTAGAGACAACTATGGATGTTAGGCAGGGCGACGGTCTCTTTTTTAATGAAAGCGAGAGAAACAACATTGAGTCTGCAGGTTTAAATATTAGGACCTTAGTTGCACAAAGCGGGGGCGGGGGCAGGGAAGCGTAAGCACCAAGAAGAATCTGAGGTTGGGAGCAGCTTGAATAAATAAATGTGTAAAAAGTATTATCATTTGTTTAGCATAGTTTACATAGATAGCAACAACAGACAAGGAGACTTTAAGGACTTGAAGGAAGAGAGAAACAAGGATTGAGTTGAAAAGAGCTTGATTTTCATGTATTCTATCACTTGTTCCATGCATCTCTATCCAACTAGCGGGATCGAGTTCCCATCTTAGCTTGGGACGAGATCCCATGGAACTCCTAACTTGGGATCGCAAAAGCGAGTTTCCGAGAGAGAAACGCCACCATATTAGGAGTTTCCTGCAACTAAGATTAGGACAACCACGTTTTCCACTCGATCATACATGAGAAATGTATAAACTAGTCGAACTTGAGCTTAATTTTGAATAACGAAAACCACCTTCTATCAGCAATGCCCTTCTCAATTCTACTGAAGTTAGCATTGAAATGAAGAAAAAAATATATATATATATGTTTCACAGAGAATATGCATGATGAAATCATCTAGTTTATTGGGGTTCAGACACAATTTTGATGCAAGAAGGCATGGAGAAATTAACCTCATAGTTCAGAAAGCCACTCTGACGGAGGGAAGATTCAGCTTCTTCTATATTGCTGGTATCCAACTTTGGATCAGGCTCGCCAGGTCGAGAAGAATAACCACTTGCTGAATAGTCACGGGTGGCCAGAGATTCTGATGAAGGAATGATTTCCTCTGCTCTGAATTGCTCCCCGGAAAAAATGCACTTCATCATCTTTCTCAGTCTCCCACTAAAGCTGATTGATCGTTTGTCAATCCAATCTCTAATTCTCATCCTGTCTCATAACACTTGAGACTTTCTACACAGCAAGAAAGCAAATGAAAGTCGGAGAATACCTCGTGACAATTTCTTGATTCCAAAATTAAACACACAATGATCCAGTGAATTGCTCAACACTGAGATAATACTTGCTTGACTACATGGACAATGAAAATATGAACTCGGTATCCTTGATATTTAGAATAACTATTTACGGAGGGCTGGAAAGTGGGTTGGGGTGGAAAGAAAGTTAACCAAATTCATTTTCTATTAATAAAGGAGAAGAAAAAAAATTCAAAATAAACTTCACAAAAGGAATCAAGAACTCAATTATTAAACCCATTATGCAGCAATCAAAATCCAAATTATTCCAACAAGTAGAAATGTAGCAACATTTATGCAACCCAACTTCATATATTTCTCAAAAGCCATCAATACAATAATTTAAGATAAGCCGATTAGAATTCACTTGTAGAATGGTAAAACCCTAGTGTACCATATAAACCCAATTCTTCAAACCCCCAGTGTCATCCAATTTAAAACCCTCAATTCCCAATTGCATACCTCAAACCTTAAAGATCTCCAGCACCCATTCCAAAAACTCAGAAAAACTCACTAACACCCAGGTAGATTCAGCTCCAAAAGACACCACAGATAAGCTCAGTAAAAGCTAAAGTCAGAGAAGAAAACAGAGCCATTACATCAACCTAGAAGAAAAAGCTATAAAACGTAAAGAAAGTACCTTTTGATCCCAAAAGAGCAATGGCTGGCCCCACAGGACATGAACACCAGCACTACTCATTTTCCACAATCATCCAAAGAAAAGGGTCTCCTTGATTTTCTCTGGGTTGAACAGGAATCCAAAGCTTCAAGAAAAATTTTCCCCTTTACTTGTGCTTTCCCTTTTCTGTGGGATAATTTTTCTTGCCTTTTTCTTGGACCTGTGTAGTTGAACTGTTCAAGAGATATGCAGAGTCAGGGGGATGTTGGCGATATTTAATGTGGATCCAGCAAGAAATGTGTGAGTCATCTTAGTAAAGGTGTGAATCCAATGTAGAAAGCATTATGCTAATCATTCTTGAATACTTTAAACGTTATAGTAATGCTGTTCTAATCTGTTTATACTAAAGAAACTGCCCTGCTGAATCTCTTTTTAGGCCCACTGCAGCTTTTCAGTTTTCACCCAATCATAGTCAACGAGATAGCGCTGCTTTCACACGGGCGTAGGCGTGACGGGCCACCGCGACGCAGGTGGTTAAGGTTTGAAATAAGCGTTGATGTGTTTTTACTGCCGAAAATTATTACAATCGTGGTATTAGAATTAATACCTCTTATTTTTCTAATTAGTCTATAATTGAATTTCATTGATGATAAATGTGTCGCACGATAATAGAATTGACCTCATGACTGACACACACACACACATATACAAAGATTAAAAGCTACGTAAAATTTTCAGGAGAGAGTCGATTGCCTAAACAAAGAGTCCTGTTTCCGCAACACCCAAAGTGAAACCATTTTTGAGTCTTGCCCCATGAGGGTGAAAGGGTCGTGGATCTAACTTTCTGGAAAAAGGTTTTGTTTTACTTGTATGTATAGTAATGCTATTAAAAAAAGTGCAAATAAAGCAATTATAAAAAAAATTAATGTTTCAACCATGGTCGAGGTGTAGGCTGCCCTGTTATTTGAGAGACAACAAATTATGAGTCGATAATAATGTGCTTAACTTGTCCCTATTGAGCCAATATTGGCTAAAAGAGTGTCATGGCCTGTGCTGAATAGAGATCCAAGGCTAAGAGCGAATTTATATTCTGTCTAATGATCATGATCATTTTATTTAAAATAGAGAGATTCTTCAAAAGAGTAATCAAGGGTCATGATCATGATCATTTTATATTCTGTTTAATGATCATGATCATTTTATATTCACCTCTTTTTACTTGTTAGATGTAGAGAATCAAAAGAGTAATCAAGGGTCATGATGGATACATGCAATCTTCTTGATCAAGATGAAAAGAATGGGAAAGTGGATGATGTATGTAAGGATTCAAAGGGTTTCTACGAGAGTGGGCAACCTTATGTTCAAAGTCTCAAGTTGGTTGGCTTGGATGGTGGTTAGTTTCACGATATGGTGAAGGACAAGGTTAAGAGAACAAAAAAGACTAACTTTGGGCTAAGCCTTGCTTGGGAGCTCTCAATGTGAATCCATGCAATAACCCACTCACGAAAAGAAGTAGCAACCGGCAAAGTATGGCATCCCAGTGGAATACTAAACCACACAAGTCCAACATGCAAACTTAAGGAAAAGATACTCCACGATCTCAACCTACAATGAACACAAAAGGTAGAGATAATTGCTCTCAATGTTGCATCTAAAAAGGGAGGATTTTAACAGGAGACGATCCTTTAATGCTTATCAAAGAAGCATCATGAGCTTGTGAGGGATTGGCAATGTCTAGAGTTCCATCCAAACATCTATAGGGATCGAGCTAGATTATGGTCGAATCTACCCTAATTGAATTAGGCAATTGTTTTGCCTCGATGCAGTTGAAGAACTCTTGAGGCCCCAAAATCACAATCAGCGAAGGATAAATGATGATGTAAAATGTTGAAGGTAATGTAATTTGGGAATAAAATGTTACATGGTGTGAGTCCAAACTCTTAAAAGGGCTATATCAGCAACAACCTTGATCGAATGATTTACCTACAAAGAAGAACCAAATCACATGTTCTGATCTTAGGTATCTAATAACTATCCCAAGTAGCAATTATCCTATATTACGAACGTACCATCTAAATCTGCGAATGATTATATTTCTGCCAATAAGTAAACCCTTCTATCCTCAAGAGAAAATTCTAGGTCTCCTAGCAGGGCGAAAAGATCATAAACAACAATGCACTACTAGTAAAACAAATGCCACAAGCATGAAGGATTCTAATAGAATCTTCCAGGATTGTCTTTCTAGTGACGCTTGGTTAAATAGTCTGCAATCTTTTATATTTGGACCTCCTTCAAGCTTTGGACCACAAATTCTATGCCGGTTCAACCGATGGATCCATTTATTTTTAATCCATTTCTAGACCATAGGAAGTGGCTAAGAAATATGTCAATTTTCTTGCAAACATAAACTATAAGGAGAAAAAACTACATGTGAAGATTAGAAAGGATGATAGATTAGATTATATCAAAGTTAGTCTACCAACCTTACTAAATGGGTCTACTCTTCCAACTCTTCAACGAGGTTGGGCCTTTCTGACTAGAGAACATTAGAATTATGTTTAGTCAGTGACTATTGATGCCAAGGAAGGGGGCTGGCAGTATACATGGAGGTGCCACAAGAATACATTCCGAGTCAGATGTCAAGTATATTAATGTGGGACAAACAAAGGCAGAGATCAATGCTTCCAGACAGAGTCTTAGGAATGGCAATGCTGCAAAGGCGAAGGCGCATGATGAATACTAACGACACTCATAGTCCAATGCTTAGATCTAGGGTCAAGGTTTGAATTTTAGGGTCCTGTCAACGTTAGGCTTGGCGACCAACTGCAGGGGGACTAGGCCTAATATTCTCCAAGACATTTTCCCATCTCGTAGTGGCCCGAGGGTCATGGTCTTTAAGGGTACCAATGAAAAGACCCAAAGCTGAGCATGTAAACCTATCATGTAGACACCTTGGCGAGCTAGCCTCTTGAAGGAGTCGTCTGTCCCGTACACAAGTCATGTAATAGAGCACTCAAAGGGTGCCTAGGTAGTGTCGTGGAAGAGTTGCCTACCTAATGAGCCGAGGTAGTATCCTAAAGGAGTTGCCTACCCCACACACCGAGGTACTGTCCCGAAGTAGTTGCCTGCTCAACGGGCAAGTGCTGTCCCAAAATAGTAGCCTACCTGGTGGGAGATGAGTCCTCATATCCGAGCACCTGAAGCTCTTTGGTGGAGTTAGTGTCCTAGAAGAGTCACCTATCCCCACCTATCCTGTGATGAATCCTTTTACTAGAGAACTAGAAGTGTGCCAAGGTAGTGACCTAGAGGAGTCAGCTACTCGACTGGCTGAGATAGTGTACGAAAAGAGTCGCCTACCTAACAAGCCAAGGTAGTGTCCCGAAGGAGGCACTTACTTGACTGGCCGAGATAGTTCCCGAATCTCTTACTTGGTGAGCAGAGGTAGTGTCCCAAAAGAGTAGGCTGACGGGCAGGAAGTCTTCATGCCAGATCACTTGGAGCTCCCTGAGGGAGATAATGTCTTGGAGGAGACATCTATCACTGTAATGAGCCGTTAAATTGGAGCACGCCAAGATAGTGTATATAAGAAGAGTTTCCTACTTGACAGGCTGAGGTTGTGTCCAGGATGAGGCGCCTACCTCACGTGAAGGGAGTCCTTATTCCTGAGTGCATAGAGCTCCCTGGCAAAGATAGTGTCTCGAAAGAACCGCCTATCCTCACAATAATTCCTTATGCCGAAGCACTCAGAGCGTGCCAAAGTAATGTCCTAGAGGAGTCGTCTACCCTATGGGCTGAGGCAGTGTCTCAAAGAATTCACCTACCCAACACGTCGAGGTAGTTTCAAGGAGGAGTCACCTACCTAAAGGGCTGAGGTAGTGTCTCGAAGGACTCACCTACCTAGTGGGAGGGAAGTCCTCCTACAGAATCACTTTGACCTCTTTGATAGAGATAGTGTCCTGGATGAGTCGCCTATTTTCATGATGAAAAGAATTTCGATTGAAGGAGCATTTTTATCAAAGCACTATAAATCACAGTTTATAATTCATGGACCACTAAGGACAACGATTGGAATAATGACAGCAACTAGCCTTAAATTTAGCATCTAAGACCATAAAAAGAAAGGAAATCACATAGTAGCTAAGTTAGTAGCTTACCCAATAAGAACCATAAGCCACTGGCCATGGCGTTATCCATAGCCACTTAGATAGTGGCACACTCATGGAGTTATAAGCTCCATGTTAAAGTTATTCAAATAGCCACCACCAAGAAACATGAAACAATAAGAATAAAGGAGACTAACCAACTCAGAACTACCATAACCAGCTACCAATATAAAACACAAGAAACCTTCCATGTTAAGAGAAAATTTAGCATTAGGCTACCCTCGGCTACTAGGGTATAAGAACTTCCATGTATATTGAGATCAAAAGAAACCCATCCAGCAAAACCACCAATCGGATATGACTCCAGATATGATCAATAAGAATCTATGCACTTCAGATGTGAATGGAGAAAACCCTTCAATTACCACAACAACATGCCAAGCAAGGAAAAACCCTTAAATTATCATAACAAAATTCCAAGCAAGGAAGATGAAGCCATGCACCTTAGATGTAAAAGAGAGAACCCTTTATCACCATAACATGTCAAGTAAGGAAAGATGTATCTGTTAAGAAAGCTTCTCAGTGGAACCTCTTTGATCACAAAAGGTTGATGCTTCAATATAAACATCATGGACTCATGGTGCTATAATGTGTTAGCCCTTGATCAAGGCATGACTCTGTTTGATATCAAATTATCACGAGGACATGATTGCATACCATTTTTTTTAAAATGCACTATCTGATCACTTGGTTTTACTGATCATCTTGAAAAAGGATAAGCAAACTAGTGGCTTTTTCCTTTATGTACAATATAATAGGATGCGTGATACAAATTTGAGATTGAAGATTAAAAGAAAAGAGATGACAATGTGTTGCTCGCCCATCCTGGCTATGCAGTTTTAGACCGCTCTTACGTCCCACTTAAGTGACACGTCAACAAATACTCAACGGTCAAATTTTAATGCATAACGACGGTCAACCCAAGGCCCACACTCAAGTCACATGTCGTGCTTCTAGAATTATTCTAAGTGTTGGTTGAAGTCACATGTTATGCCTCAAAAATATTTGAAGTGTTGGAATCGATGTTACTTGCATGTTTCTCCTTTTCCATTTGTGTCTTTCTTGCCCAACTATAACCTTGGCGCTCCTTCCCTTGGCCCGAAGGGGTTGTCTGCCTTCCCCCAAGGGGTTAGCCAACATCCTCCCCTATAGAAGGTCTCCACTTTGGACCGGTAGTCATTGGGGCTCCCCATCTCCTCAACACCCATCATTGTGTCGTGTACCTTAGGCGTGACACCCCTGTGACACTAATTGATGCGTCCCATGTCACGTGCCACGCACATAATGCCCATCTCCATGACACTTATCCCATTGCCTGAGCACCGTCTTTACATTACGTGCCCTGGCATGAAACCTATCTTCAGGGGAATCGTCGTTTCACCTGAGAGCACCATTGTCGTGTTACATGCCCTCTGCATGTTGCCCATCCCCGATATACCTATCGCATGCACTTGAGCACTGTCCCGGTGCCATATGCCCCTGGTACGATGCCCATCTCTGTGACACCAGCCGCTGTGTTTCATACCCGCTGCACGACTCCCATCTCTACAACACCCGTCACCGTGCCCAAGCACTTTTGCTGGTGTCACGTGCCCTCTATACCGTGCCCAAGCACTGTTACTAAGTCATGTGCCCCCAACACTACGCCCATGTCTGCGACACCCGTTACTGCATCACGTGCTCCTGACATGACCCTCATCTTCATAACACTTAATGAGTCAGCTCCTGCGTTATCTTTATTAAGCATGCCCTTAGCACTGCACACACCTGTTGTTCTGGCGTGCTACGCTACTTATACAGTCATGCCTCTTGGCATTCTGTCATACTACTATGCCCCGGTATTGGTCCATCCCTTCATCATACCATGCGTACCATGCCATGGTCATGGAACATGCTTTGACCCACTTTGCAAAGTATGCGGCATCCCTTTGGGTAGGTGACTCTCTAGGGTCACTACCTCAGGGAGCTTTGTGTGCTCTGGCATGAGGACTCCCCTTTCACCAGGTAAGTGACTCCTGTAGGATACTATCTCAGCCCATCAGGTAAGTGACTACTTTGGGATGCTACCTTTGCGTGCTCCGAGTGCTTCACCCGGAAAGATTGGTGAATCCTCCAGGACAATATCTCTATTAGGGAGTTCCAAGTGTTCCGGCATGAGGACTCCATTTTTTCCAGGTAAGCGACTCTTTTAGGACATTGCCTTGACTTCAGGTAGGCAATTTCTTCAGAACATTACCTTGACTTGTTGGGCAAGTGACTTCTCTAGAACACTACCTTAGAGCATTCTGAGTGTTTTGGCACATGTACGTGGACTCATCGCGAGATAGGCGACTCATCTGGGATACTATCTCCACTAGAGTGTTTGCGTGACTAGTCCACGTGCTTCGGCACTTGGGGCTCTTCATTGGCACCTTTATGGACCATGGTCCCTGGGTCACTTCGAGATAGGGGCATGTCTTTGAAGGGCATCACGCCTAGTTCGCCTAATAGTTGGGCGTATGGACCCTCCCTGACCACTGTTAGGTTCTCTATGTCTCTCCACATATTTGTGGGACTCTACAAGTGCTTTAGACTGATGGTTATATGAAGGGGTTCTTTGGCCATAATGGCCCTGTGTGGGACAGTCTTTTTAGACAAAGAGATCCACGCTATACGAGGCAGGTCGGGTAAAAATATGATTTAACAGTTTGTGGCTGGCCCCCTCGGTGAGATGTCGCTCACAATGAGCACCACATATTGCTTGATGATAGCAGCGTCTCAATCCCTATATATAGGGGAATTAAGAGTTAATTTTTAGGACTTTTGAGCATAACTCAATCTCACATTTCACTTTCTCATTCTAGAATTCCAGAGCTAAAGATTCTAGAGAGAGAAACAAACAAAACCCTAAAGCAAGACCCTGACGCTAGACCTTGACTTAGAATCTAAGCATTGGACTGTGACTCTTGTGTATTCACCTGCGCCTTTGACCTCGCAGCACTGACATTCCTCAAACTTTGCCTAGAAAGCCTTGGTCTTTGCCTTTGTTCATCCTTGTTCTGCCCCACATCAACATACATGGCATCTGACTCATACTGCATTTCTTGTGGCACCTCCATGTCTGCTACGAACCTATTTCCTTGTAGAGATGTCAAACGGGCCGGGCTTGGGCCGCCCGGCCCGGGCCCATCGGGCTTGAAGTGAAACCGGGCCGAGGCCGGGCCAGGGCCGCAACCATCCGGGCCGGGCCGGGCTGAGGAGAAATGCTAGGCCCGGTCCAGGCCCTGGCCCTAGGCCCAATTTCTAGGGCCGGGCTTGGGCCGGCCCGGGCCCTTTTTTTTAATTTTTTTTAAATTTTCTTGTTATTCAATTTTAAATTTCATCTTTAGGCATGTCCAATTTTCAAATTTTGACAAATCTAATTTTTATCATTTTATTTCATTATATGTAATATTCATATATATGTATGTATGTATAGATATATTTATTTGTCTCTCATTTTATTTTTTGCTATATGTTAAATCTTTTCTTACTCTTCTTGGTGATCTTTATTAATAAAATCTGAACACATAACTAGTCGTTATATTGCTGTTGGGGGGGTAAAAGTGGAATTTTGGGGGAATATATCCGTTGGAGGAAAAGGGGGAGAGAAAGGGGGGAAAAACAAAAAAATTCAAACAGGTGGGGCCGGAACCGGGCCAGAACCGGGCCGGGCCTGGCCCGGGCTTTTCCCCAGAATTGTTCGGCCTGGTCCAAGCCCAGGCCCTAAGCCCAATTCCTCCGGGCCAGCCCTGTTCATGAACGGGCCGGGCCGGCCAGGGCTTTTTTCGGGCTGGGTCGGGCCGGGCCGCGGGCCGCCCGGCCCGTTTGACATCTCTATTTCCTTGGCATCACAATGTTCAAGCATACAAATTTTTTCTGAATGTTTCTGGTGAGTTGGTTTATCTATGTGAGGCTTGAGAACAATCGTTACAAATATATCTATTCCTATTTGTAAGTTGAAGGAAACCTTCAGCATAGGCCTATACACAACAGAATAGTCTAGCTTATCCTCCCATAAAGCTTGAGAAGCATTTGTTTAAATGTTAAAACGAAAAAAAAAAAGCAGAAGGTTGGGAGCAAGTGTTGGAGTATTTTAACAAAAAGTTCCCTTTTCTTTTCAAGAATGGTTTTGAGAAAACATTAGAGTTTTGAAAAAAAATCATAAATGCTTAGTCCCATTGCTTATAAGTGAAAAGTTGAGATTTTCTTACATAGTTAAGCTTGTTAAGAGATACTTATCCCACATTGGTCATTGTAAAGAAATTTGAGGAGTATATAAGAGCACACTCCTTTAAGATGTGCTTGAGTCTAAAACTCGTACGCGCAAGGAAAGAAAGGACAAGTGGGGAGATATGAGTTTCTAGATTTACAAACTGGAATGACTTACCCTTGGGCCTCTACCTCACCTATAAAAGGAGTCTTCTTCCACACTTTTTCAATACATAACTCTAGATTTATGAACTAGAATTAATTAACCCTTTGGCCTCTACCTCACCTATAAAGGAGTCTTCTTCCACACTTTTTCTACACATAACTCAAGCTTTCTCTCTTACTCTCTTCTTCTGATTTCTACCTACTTTGACTTGTGGGCAGTTTGGTAAGGTATCAAGTGAAGCTTCTGCTTCATTCTTTTGTGTAGAAATATGAGTGAAACAACAACATAAGCTGGGCTATTGTATCCCAAATGGGCGTGAATCGTCTTAAGAGAGCGGCCTAATTCGCGCCTTAACCAGCTGATATTCCTTTAGTATCGGTAGTTGTTCTTGCATGTTTCTTATAACACTTCCAACAATTTAAGACGATTTTGATAGCTGATTCCAACATGTCTTATACTACTCCTGCTACCAACTCGAATGACTTGAATAAGCCATTTTGTTTTGGTGGGCAAAACTTCAAAAAGTGGGCTAGCAAGGTATTGTTGTATATCAAGTTGATGAAGGTAGTGTAGGTTTTAGCTGCAAAAAATTCAAAAAAGGTGGACATAAAAAATATGAATGAGGAATAATTGGTGCAGCATGAAAAATTGGCGAAGTGAAAACATGATGAAGAAGTTTTTTGTATTCCAATGAGCTTTATGATTATTATTTGCATACTTACAATTCTTTCAAAAGAATGTGGAAAGGATTGCAGTAAAAATACGACATCATAGAAGCTGGAGAAAAGAAGTATGCATGTAGCCTCTTCTTCAACTACAAGATGTCGGAGAATATGTTGGTTGTACCTCAGACGCACCACCTTTAGATGATTGTACACGAAATCTTCTCCAAGGAAATCCATGTAGATGAATAAATGCAAGTGACAGTCATCGTAGACAAGTTGTCGAATTTGTGGAAGGAGTTTCAAAAAAGCCTCTGTCACAAGCAATTGGAACTTTCCATTGTCAACCTTATGGCACAACTTCAAGTTGAGGAAGAACCAAGAAAGCAAGACACGAAGAATGAAGCTCTAGCAAACAACACACATGCCAACAACCACCAAAGTAACCGTAACGCGGTAATAGTACTGAGATAAACTTTCTAATATCTAGTGATAGTGCTTCTAAGGGTCAAAATAATTTTTAAAGGCCAAATAGATTTTTAAATGCTATAGGCAAGCATATGAAAACCAAAGGTTTGAAAAATCAACATTCTTCATATGCCTCAAATAAGTGGAACCAAGGGCATTCTTCTACCATTCAAATAGCAACAACAAAAAAAATAATCTAAATAACAGTTCTAGCAACAAGAAATGACGATTTTGTAATTGGTGCATGTTTTATATATGGAAAATAAGGGCATCATGCTAGAAATTGTCGCTAGAGAAAACTCGGTTCAACACCACGAGCAAATTTTATCGAAAACCACTTATTGCTATGATTTCAGAAATAAATTTGGTTGAAAATAAGGAAGGATGGTAGGCCGACTCCGGGACATGTATGTCATAATAAAAATATAATAAAAAACTATGTCCTAGTTGAAAAAGACAAGAAAGTTTTGTTTGGCGATTCTACACACTAAAAAAGTCTTAGGCATTAGAGATGTTCTTCTTAAGTTTACATCAGACATAGTTTTGACCCTTAAGGACGTGCTACATACTCAAGATATTGGAAGAACTTGGTGTTTGGTTATCTCCTCAACAAAGTAGGATTCAAGCAAACTTTAGAGTTTGATCAATTTGTTTTGTCAAAGAACGGTGTGTTTGTTGGTAAAGGCTATGTGATGATACGTTTAAGCTGGATGTTAAAATGAACAAAGCCTCTACTTCCATTTATATTTTATCTTGTGTGAATATTTGGCATGCTCGTCTTTGTCACATAAATGACAAATAACTTAAAGGTATGAGTCATGTAGGACTTTTACCTAATGTAGCGAACTGCCTAGGAAAAAACCCTAAGAAGAAAGGATTTTAGGAGTCGCCATCTTATTTAATTAGAAAAAATAATAAAAACCCTAGAAATGACTCTGAATTGTCCAAAAGGACGACTAATCTATCAAAAAACAAGAAAATAAGTTTGGGGACTGAGTTACGCAACGAGAAGGTGTTAGGCACCCGTCACGTCCTTTTGGTATCCACTTCATTTCTATTGATTATTGGCCTTAAAAATATGTAACATCATAAAACTCACCCTAAGTTAATTTTCATGTTTTTGGCTTGAACTCAATATTGGAGGTCAAATTGCCTATGATCTAGTCAGACTAACTGGAATTAAAACCGTCGTAGTTCGACTCTGATCTTTTAGAAAGTAATCTATATTTTGGTCCCAGACTTAGAGTGAGAAATATAAAAGACTCTTTTGATTTGTAATAAAAATGTGATTACGAAAATGGGAGACACTTCTAGATTATTACAATGCAAACTTGTCTAGGAAGTAGTAAATATACCTTGAGAATGCTTTGCCTAGAAGACTTGGGAACACATTATGATGAATCCACAAAGTGACTTGTGTATATAGAGAAGTGAAATATGAAGTGCTAAATTTTCCTTAAAGACGATCAACCACTTCGAAGAGAAATGGTATAAAAGCTCTACGGATAAAAAGTTTTTTTTTTTTTGTTGAAAATGTAGCCCAAAGAGCCTATTTATAGAGGTCTTGGCGTCAGAAATGATAAGGATAATTATCTCAGTCTATGATTTGGTGATAAAGGTGAATATTTGATGTAAATTCGAAACTTAAAAGAAGTCAAGCATTTGGTCAAAAAATCAGTCAGTTAAGCAGATGAGCTAGCCAGAAACCTGCCGGTTCACCCAAAAAAACGTTTTTGCAGTATTTTGGGACATTATCTGGCCCTAATTCGGTAATTATCTCTAAAAATATATTTGACATGAATTAGATTTGGGAATTATCTCCAAATTTGATATAAATCAATGATTAATTACATATATCAAGGATAAATCATAAGATATTTTCAAGTCTTCTAATCAATACCTAGGACCCTTTAATCAACTAGACTGAACTCCAACTGGACTAAACTGGACAATTGCAATGGACTAGACTGGACTCAAATTAGATTGGACTGGAACCCTTATCAGACTTAATTAAATAATTAGGTTAATTTTATTATTAGGCCTAAGCCCATGATAATAATAAACTTAATAAACAATAAAATCTAATAATCATTTGATAAATAAAAAGACTACAAAATTGGGTGTCTACACTTAAGCTGCAGAATGAACTTTAAAAATGCGAATTTTACAGCATGACCAAAATCACTAAACAACCACATCACAAATTCAAAAGAAATTCTGGAATTCTGAATTACTAGAGCTAATTCATTTATGTGAATTTGAAGACATTTTGACACGTAGTGGAAAAAGATACTTTATCACTTTTATTGATGATTTTTTTAGATATTGTTAGGTTAATTAATCTCATGAAAAATAAAAGTGATGCCTTTGAAATGCTTACTGTTTTTATCAAGAAAGTAGAATATTGTTTTGATAAGAAGATAAAAAGATTGAGAAGTGATAGATGTATGGAATATGACTTCTTAGGCTTTATCACACATATCCAATCTTTAAGGATAGTTCATGAAATTATCCCTCCTTATTCACCTCCCTCTAATGGTGTGGCTGAAAAAGAAAAATATTAGGACCTTGATCAATTTGACTAATGCTATGCTTGCTAGCTTTGGTCCACTTAAGAATCTTTGGGGTGAAGCTCTCTTGACTGCAAACTATGCGCTTAATAGAACACCTAGAAAGAAAACCCTCAAAACTCCTTCTAAGTTATGGAGAAATAGAAAACCAAATTAGAACACCTTAGATTTTGGGGTGCTTAGTCTTTGTGAGGATTTCTGACCCCAAAAAATTCTAAGTTGGAAATTAAAGCATCACGTTGCATTTTTGTGGGTTATGCCCTTCATAGTAAAGCCTATAAGTGTCTTAATGTTGAGAACAATGTTGTGGTTGAATTTATGGATGTTATATTTCATAAAGAAAGGTTTCCTTTTAAATCCAAAGATAGTGGGGGTAAGGAAACCAAAGCCATAATCCCAACCTAGTTAACATGCAAGCTCTTTGTAACCTCTTAACATAAAAGACCAAGAACATAGAAGGAGCAAACGTGCAGAGGTAGAAAAAGACTTTGGTCCTGACTACTTTGTGTATAATGTTGAGGGAAGTCCTATTATCCTAGCAAAAGCCTTATTGTCACCAGACTTGACATTTGGAGAGAAGTCATAAATGATGAAATAAAGTCTCTAATGACTAATAAAACATGAAAATTAGTTCACTTACCTCTAGGTTGTAAATCCATAGGTTGTAAATGGATTTTAAGGAAAAAAAACTTAAACCTGATGGTATAGTTGACAAGTTTAAAACAAGGTTGGTTGCAAAAGGGTTCACAAAAAGAGAATACATTGACTTTTTTGATAGTTTCTCGCTAGTCACTAGAATAACATCCATTTGGCTTTTAATTACTATCGTGGCAATCCATAATTTTGAGAATCACCAAATAGATGTATTAAAACTGCCTTCCAAAACAGGGGCTTGGATGAAGAGATTTTTATATGGACCAACCAGAAGGTTACGTACAACTAAGGCATGAGAGCAAAGTGTGTAAGCTTACTAAATCCCTACGTGGACTGAAACAGGCTCCCAATCAATGACATGACAAATTTGATCATTATGTGCTAGCTAATGGTTTTACAGCAAATGAAAGTGATAAATGCATTTATTACAAATATGAAAGTAGTGAGCATGTTATCATTTGCTTGTATGTGAATGATCTTTTAATTTTTGGCACCAGCATGAAAATAATTGAATTTGCCAAATCTTTGTGAAAAAGAATTTTGAAATGAAAGATTTTGGTGAAGCTGATGTTATTCTAGACACAAAAATTTTGCATATGCTGTTGGTGTTCTTAGTAGATTTATAAGTAAACCTAATCTTGAACATTGGAATGCCATGTATCGTATTATGGGTTGTCTTAAAAGAATAATTAACCAAGGTTTGATATATCAAAGGCAACCAGCTCTTCTTGAAGGTTTTAGTGACGTAGATTAGAATTCTCAATCTGGAAATTCCATGTTAGCAACAGGCTATGTGTTTACACTTGGTAGTGGAGTTATATAGAAGCTGAACTAATTGCCTTGGTTTCGGCAAATGCAGAAGTAGGCTGGCTACGTGATCTATTATTCGAGATGCCTATGTGAGAAAAACTAGTACCACTTGTTTTGATTCATTGTGACAGCACGACAACAATTGGCAGAGTGCAAAGTAAGTACTTTAATGAAAAGTGCAGATTTGTCAAAAGAAAGCATAGTACTGTGAGATCTTACCTTAGCAAAGGTGCGACCAATATTGTTTACGTGAGATGAGGTGATATCCACTGACAAAAGCTCTAACTAGGGAAAAGATCTAGTATACATCGAGCGAGATGAGACTTAGGCCCAAAGTTGTATAAGTCACCATAGCGATAAACCCTCCTAGGGACTGGAGATCCCAGAACTAGGTAAGGAGACCAATGAATTATAGAATGACTGGTTTTATGCATGTACTAGTTTTGTCTTATGACAATGTGTCTCCCTATGGTGTAAGTACATACTTCTCGTAATGATATTGAAGGTTGAGATTCATTGTAATCTCTTAATGAGTTCTATAGCCCATATAGGTAAAATGTACTAGTTAGGAGAGCATTCTCGACAGACTCACCTATATGGGTATAGAAGTGGGGCCGCTTCCTATGAGAATTCGGTTAATTCTCTATAGCACTGATGAAAGTTGGGATAAAGCTAGCACATGGCCATATCGTGCTGGCTCATGAAACTTGAAACATGATACCTTGAGTCTCATGTGTGTGATGTTCTTCTAGGTATTCTCAAGTAGCCATCGTCTCAAGGCTGAGTAAACTTTGACTCTAATATGGGAAGACTAGAACACTAAGTGGAGGTTCCAAGGTAGAGTCACTTTCACAATGCATGCGATTCTCACTTTTGCCCACCATCTAAGTTGTGAACTTTCTATTAAAATAAGTGGGGGATTGTTGGAGTAATGTAAAAAAAATCCCTTATCTTTCCAAGAATAGTTTTGAGAAGACAGTAGAGTTTTGAAAAAAAAATTATAAATACTTTAGTCTCATATTACTTGTAAGTGAAGAGTTGAGATTTTCTTACATACTTAAACTTTTGAAAGATACTTGTCTCACATTGACTATTGTAAAGAAATTTGAGAAATATATAAGATGACACTCCTTGGCCTCTTAGTAAGATGTGCTTGTGTCTAAGATTCGTACTCGTAAGGGGAGAAGGAAGGACAAGTGAGGCACTTTTATTCTTCATTTTATTACCGTCATATTTTTTATTGCATGCCAATAGTCATATTTTTTTATTATAACATTTTATGCTAAAATAGATTTCAAGATTAATCCTTGTAACATAATTTCAACGGCTATATTTGCATTAACCCTTAGGCTTCTACCTAACCTATAAAAACAGTCTTCTTCACACGTTTTCTACAGACAACTCAAGGTTTCTCTCTTACTCTCTTCTTCCGATTTCTATAAACAATTAGACTTGTGGGCATTTTGGTAAGTTATCAAGTGAAGCTTTTGTCTCATTCGTTTATGCATAAATACGAGTGAAGAAACATTGAAAGGTCGATTGTCGTATCTCAGAAGCGACGCGTCGATACCCTTGTTGCACCGGTGGTAATTCGAAGGGGCGCGAATCATCTTAAGAGAGTGACATAATCCATTTGCACCTCAATTTTACTTCATTTTTTAGGATTTGTTCTTGTCTGTTTCTTGTAACACTTTGTTCCCAACCTATTCTGGTTGTACCCAAGGGCCCATTAGAGGTCCCATTTTGCATAACACATCGACATGGTCAACGGTCAATTTTTCAACGCATCGAAATGGTCAAAGGGTGCACACTGATGTCACGTGTGTTTCTCGCTCTGCACGCCTCGTGCGCGACTTAGGCACTAATTATTTCACATCAATGTGACTCACGGTAGTACGGTCGTCACGTAGCAACCATTCGAATACCATTTTCACCAAAAAAGATAGGCCGACGGCGCAACCGGACCAGGGGGTCAAGGGGTAAAAGCCTTAGCCTCCCCCAAAGGGTTGGCCTCGGCCTTCCCTTTGACCATGGGGTCGGCCTCAGCATCCCCCAAGGGGTTGGCCTTGGCCTTCCCCACAATGTTGCCCTTTGGTCTTTCCCAAGTCACCCACTCTTCACGCGATGTCCATTTTTGCGCGTTCTTCGCTATGTGCACTTCATACTTGACTTGGGTACCTCATTTGTTACGTTGGCATGATTCATGGCAACGTGCTCATCGCACCACAGTTACCCAAACTCTTTTTTGTCCAAAACATTGACTGACGTCGTGACCCCATGGGGTCTGCCTTCGCCTCCCCCTTGCCCATGGGGTCGGCCTCCCATGGGGGCTGGCCTTGGCCTTTCCCTTCCCCCCCGGTTGCTCGCTTCTCGCGCGAAGTCCCTTTCACGTATTTTTCATTTCGTACGCTCCTTATGTGACTTTTGCCCCTTGTTCATTACATGGGTGTGACTCATAGAAACACGCTTGTCGTACCTCGACTCCCGACTCTGCGTTGCTCACCAAAACACCTATCGTCGGCGTGTTCGAAGCTCACCAAGAGGGGGAGTGGCCTTGGCCTCCCTTTGTGGGAGTTGGCCTTGGCCACCCCCTAGGGTCGGCCTCGGCCTTCCCCCAAATGTTAGCCTTTGGGCCTCCCTTCTCACTTGCACTTGTCTCCATGAGTCTTTGCACCTTCGCGAAGCTTACAGAGGCTCGTACATCAACCTTGCAACGTCCGTCACCCGCTGTTGCACACGACCTCCGCGACGCCCGTAGCCCAAGGTCGCGCGCTACCACCCAGTGACCCTTCGCAGACAGCGTGCATACCACTGTCACCAACTTCGTCATTACCAAAGATCACATTCATCATCATTGCATAACATGCACACTTGGCTCACGCCCCGTCTCCGGGACACTCGACCCGCGCCCATGTGCCACTTCCATGACATGTGCCCCCTGTACTAGGTAGGGTCTCGCGACGGTCGTCGCCACGCCCATGCGCCACTTCCATGACATGTGCCCCCAGCACCAGGTATGGTCTCGCGATGGTCATCGCTGTACCTATGCGCCACAATCATGTCTTGTGCTATAGGCACCGCGCCCATGCACCACAATCAATGTCTTATGCTATAGGCACCGCACCCGTGCGCCACAATCAATGTCTTATGATGTAGGCACCGCGCCCCGTGCACCACAATCAATGTCTTGTGCTGTAGGCATCGCGCCTATGTGCCACAATCATGTCTCTTGCTGTAGGCACCGGCCCATGCGCCACAATCAATGTCTCTTGCTATTGGCATTGCGCCCATGTGCCACAATCATGTTACAGGCCTCTGGGCACCACACTCATTCACCACACCATGCGCCCTTACCATGGGCATGGAACATGCTTTGACCCACTCTCCAGAGTGTACAGCATTCTGAGGAACTCCGCTCGTAGTACTCCGGCACGAGGACCCTTCACAGCGGGATAGACTCGTTACCACAAAGCTATTGCCACCTGGGGTGACTTGCATGACACTAGGCACTGAGCTGCGATCATGTCCATTCACGTTACCGGTGATCATCGGCGCCCTTAGGGCGATGACCCTCAGGTCACTACGGGATAGGAGCAGGTCTTTGGAGGGCATCGCGCCTAATCTGTCTGGCAGTTGGTTACAGGTGTAACTCTCGCTGCTGTCAGGTTCTCTACGCGTCTCTTGATGCACACTTGTGGAATTCAGTAAGGGCTTAGGCTGGTGGCTGGGGCAACGGGCTTACTCTGATCATGCCATCACGGTGTCTTCAGTCTTCTCAGACAGGTAGAACGACGCTGTGTGAAGCGAGGTAGTGCGAATTTAGAAATTGGCAGTCCAACAAAGAACCGGTATTTTTGAACCCCCTGGTGACGTGTCACTCCCACGGGACAACATGTGGCATTTGAGGACATAGGCATACATTTGCCTATAAATAATGGACTTTGTGACCTATTCAAGGACTTTTTCACGCATTTTCTCAAAATCACTTTCTCACTCTAGAACTTGAGAGCTCTTGGATTCTAGAGAGGGAAACACAAGTTGACACGATCTTGGACATAGAATTGGACCGTAGCATTGGACCCTGACTTGGACCTTGACTTAGACTATCGACTGCTGGCCCTGTTCGTCTCAATCTCGTCTTTGCAGTACTGTCATCCCTCACGACCTGTCTGGGAAGCCTTGCTCTCTGTCCGTACTCCACCCTCACTGTCTCTCACTTGGTACATTTGGAAGCTGACTCAGACTGCAGCCTTTATGGCACCTCCACGTAGGTACAAACCCACTTTTCTTGGCATCATACTTCTAAAGGAAGAAAACTCAGTCAAATAATTTTGAAAAAGTTTATGAACTAGTTTTCCTGAAAGGTTTTTAGTGCCAAAAAGGTTGCAAAAATTGTCACTATAAAGTGATTCATTACTTCCCTAGAGGGATGAATGTTACTGTTTGTCGAAAGCCTCCGTAGAGAGGAGGAGATTTTCCACAAAGAAAAGCTGGTTATATTTTTCTCTACGTGGCAATTATTTTCCCGCAGCGTAAACCCCAGTTCCCTTCATATATGGATCACTTGAGGAGTGCACAAACCCTACTGCTAGCACAACCACGCCTTCCCTTCTGATAAAAAGATGCTCACGTTAAAGACCTCGGAGGGAAAAGAGTTTGTCCTGGAAGAGGCCGTAATGATCTGGTCCAAGACAATCAAGTACATGATCGAGGACGACTGTGCCAAAGACGTGATTCCGTAGCAAGAGCTTCGCAAGAGTTATTGAGGGCAGCAAGGGACATGCAAGCGCCAACGAGATCAGCAAGAGTTTTGATCTAGAGTTCGTAGATGCAGGCCTGGAAGATCTCCATGATCTCGCAGTCACGGCAAACTGTCACAATATTGAGGATCTGTTGGACATTACGTGTCACAGTGTTGCTGACATGATCAAGGCCAGGGCAAGATGGCCGAAGGCCTCCGTAAGACCTTCAACATCAGAACGATTTGACACCGACGAACAGGAGAAAATTAGCAAAGACGATGCTGGGGCTTTTTGATGATTTGACGTTACTCTAGAACTAATGGTAGTTTTCAATTTTCTGCTTCGTTTTACTTTTATCTTACGCTCACATATCTCGTTTGGTGGATTTGGCAATAGTAAACTGGACAAAAATATAAAGATTGATCAATGAGCTATGCAACTTCTATAGTTTCTTGACCGGAAAGTCCGGTCCTGTGATACTGTTATCTTAGGCCTCGACTGTGGTTGGCTTACGAATTTTAGTTACATCATTACATTCTTACAGCTTCTTCTGTTGCATCTGATATTTTTCGACCATTTGAATAGATTGATTTCGATGAATTTGTCAACACTGTTATAATTGCCTATTAGCATGGTTTTCTTTAATTTCCAATTGCTTCCTAGTCTTTGTTTCAAAATCTGATCGTATGTTGTTCATTGTTCTTGGCACTTCTTGGTCGTCAGTAGCAAGCCTGTGCATGGTTCGAAGAAGCCGATTAGGGAGAACCGCATATTCGTTGAGTTCATAAAAGCACCGGGGAGGAGCACAATCTTGTTTCAGAAAATTTTGTCAAATCTTTTTAAAAGAAAAGATTAGTCATCGACCATTCTTTTGCTGATATGATAAACATATCAGAAGTCTTAAAGAATAAGTGTACCTATATTGAGTTCAGGCATAACCATTAGCTTTGATCTGCTCGTTTTATGAATCTGAACATTAAATTGTTGAAATTGATCGGTCCAATCCAATTGAGTGGCCTACGGGTCGTACTAATGTTGACTATTTATTTGACTTTGATATTAATTAATTATATTGATTAAATAGTATTATGGGCCTACTTAATTTAGCATCCAAGACACTAATTATTTATAGTGTATAAAAAGTTTGGATGCATATTGATGTGGATATAGCTATTTGACCAAGACCCTAATCTCTTAAATTTGATAAACGGTTGAGATTTGATAGGCTTTAGGGTTGATCCTACTACTCTCTATATATAAATATATCTTTTTCTTAGAGGCTAAGATATCATAATATTTGGCCACTATTTTTCCTCTTAAACTAAAGAAAAAAAATACACAATTCTATTTCATCATCAAGAATAGAGAAGTGTATAAAGATCAATATCATAAGGGATACGTTTGTTTCTGCGTCTTGACGTTTCTTGTATCATCAAAATAAAACTCTTGGTAATTTATTACTTTCTTCGATTCCGGTGAGTTCGTAACCCTATTTATTCTTATGTTTATGCTATTTTAAGATTCTAATTATTTTGATTATAGGGTTGTCTGATTGACTTGGCCATGAGAGGGACTTTTAGGTTCCCAAATCATTTGTTACGTAATCAAATGCAAAATATACTCCTAAGTAGAACTATATATATAGAAGTAAAGAGAATTGGCAGAAGATCAGAACTTGGGAAATAAGATTATTATTCATAGCCAAAAGATAGAAAGCACACGATATTTTACTTATAGATGCTGATAGCGCTTGCTATCTGCTACTTAAACTCAGTGACGTCCACCACCAGCTCCCCCACCATATCCACCGCCATAACCTCCTCCCATCCCACTACCAAATCCCGCATCATAGCCAGAGTTTTCACCGCCATCTCCACCGTAGCTACCACCTTGTCCACCGTTGTTGCCACCATTGTCATAGCCTCCATCACCTCCTTTGCAGCCACCTTTGCCATAGCCTCCTCCTTTGCCACTTCCGGTGCAGCCACCTCTGACATAGCCTCCTCTTTCAGCACCTTCGTTGCAGCCACCGTCGTCGGAGCTTCCTCCTCCACTCCCTTTACCGTAGCCTACTCCACCACCTTTGCCATGTCCTCCACTACCATAGCCTGAGCCTCCTTGTCCACCACCATTTTCGTATCCTCTTTCACCCCCTTTACCGTAGCCTCCTTTTCCATGTCCTCGGCCTGAACCACCATCACCTTTTCCATACTCCCCTTTGTCACCCCCACCGTGTCCTCCTCCATGTCCACCACCAAATCCGCTGCCAAACCCTCCATTAAATCCAGCTGGAAAACCACCAAAAAAGGTCTTCTCCTCGTCATCAGCCCTCACATTGGCCACATCTCTAGCAACCACCACTCTCATAACAAAATTGCAAAAGCAAACTAGTAATAAAGCTCTCACGACCATTGCACTCGCTTTCATCTCTCAGTGAACTGAAATTGCAATATCAGAACAAGCTACACAGTTCTATATATACTATAAGTCTCAAGTGTCAAGTCTCTCTCAATCTCAAATTCTAAATAAATTGTCTCGACCACCGCTGGCCACATTGTTAAGGGGTGATGCAATGCTCACATTCAGCTTCTATCATCGCAGTATCATCTTTTCATAGTTATGGGAGAGTCATGTAGTGGCAGCCATTTTCTCTCAAATGGCTTAGGATGTAAACACTTCATGCAAACAGGGAGTGGCTGAGTTGGTGTATTTCTTGGGTTTCCCTAAGCACATGCAAACCAACAGAAACAGCAGTATGTGTCAATATTTGCATCCAGAAAAGAATTTAAGCAGCTGGCACTTGAGAGAAGTGAAAGCTACAATAGCTTACATTTTCTCACATTTTCCTTTATCGTAGAAAACTACAATAAGTGAGGCTAAGTTCGTGTCTGTTTGGAAATGCACAGATTGAGAAGTCTCTTCTTTCGACGACCTCGTTTATAATTGTGACAATGGCGATGGTTAATGAGCTGAAACAAACATATCCTTTTTTGAGTTGTAATCTAGTACAGTAAAATATAATAAGCTAAATAAAAATTTCTTTACGCGACACATCATCGCAAGGAGCGCGGGGCGCGCTCCTTGCTTCGGATTGCACTTTGCGCTTAGGCGTGCTTTTGATAATACTAATTTGACGCATGCCCAATCCACCTTAGGCTGGGTATACCCACAGTTAACCCAATGTTTTCCTCACCTTTTTTTTTCTATTCCTCTTATTTGTAACACGTACACACAAAAGAAGTCACACAACATATACACATATATACACACACATTCAAACGACAGAAGAAAAACACAGGCGCGCACTCCCACACACAGAAAGATAAACACTAGACACGCGAACACATACAATAAACGGTGCACATTCACAAATAACAACTATGCAAACTCACAAACACGTCACATAAACGAACACATACACACTGACGCACACAGATGCACATAATGTTGCAGTGTTCGAGTTGTTGTGTAACTGAGTCAAGAAATGATAGGGTGATCAAAACTTAAAGCCATAAGTATAATTTATCGGCGGGTATGTCCATGCCTGATCCGCTCTTAACCGACCCATACAGATACGGTGAAACTTTTCCAAGAACTTATGGTTATAGAAAATAATTGCCCATACCCAACTTTTGGCCTGGGCCGGGTCTATCCACGGGTTACGGGTTTGCCGGGGGTTTATTGCCTTAGTTTGCTCCGCTTCCGTGGTAACTACGTTGGACGCCATTTTTCTGCAAAAACATGACACTTGCTTACGGGCAAATAAATTTTTTTTTTGGAATATTGCTAAGTGTTTACGGGGGTTGTACTCGTCCTCTTCTTCTACATAGCCAGCAAAGTTGGATTTGATCCCACACTATGGGAGCTGGTCATTGAACAAGAGATATTTGGAACTTATGGGGTCGGCTGCCTTTAGAAGCGCAATATGTTGAAGGTTAGTTTCCCTCGAATCCTCATCCTTCTAACGGCTGCAATTCCTGCTTTGGAAGTAAGGGTTCACTACGGAGGGAGGTGCCACTTCTGGCAATTTGACAAATTGAAACTTATTCTTCCAGTTATGGTCGGATGCTGGGTGGTTTGGAAAGAGATTGGTTCTTCCCTAATTGCACGACTAAGGTAATACGTACCTACTTGTTCCGTGATAGCAAGAAGGATGTACAAGTTGCTCTACGTTGAGACAATGGCACTGGTACACAAAGAAGAAATGAGTGGATTTATAATATTGCAAAGAACAGATTCCCTATTTGCTTGAAAGGTTGTTAGCGCCAAAAGGCTGCAAAAACATGTCGATGTGACGTGATTTGACACTTTTATCTAGGTGATGGATGTGGATGTTAATTCGTTGTCTAAACTCTCTTTACGGAGGTTTCCAATAACTCGTCATATCTTTTCTCTAAGTAGAAATTATTTTTGCGTAGCGTGGACGTGTGAAACCCTAGTTTGGATCACTTGAGGAAGAGTATAGTCTCTACAAAAACCCTACTACTAGCACAACCATGTCGTCTTCTTCATCCGCTACTGGTGGATCGATTTTGTTTCTGGAACTCCCTGCTCCTTGGTATGTCATAAGTAGATTATTGTTGCCTGTAGAAATTGTGCGATAGTATCTTATCTTATGAAAAGATTAGAACAAAGAATAAAAGAATACGTACACCAAGTTAAGGCATAAACATTACTTATTTACGTTGATCAGCTTGTTTTACGAATCTGATTTCTGGGTTTTGGCTGACTGAATTGGTCATGGAGAGGGACTTCGGTTCCCAAATCATGTGTGCGTAATCAAATGCAAAATATACTCCGAAGTAGAACTCGGCAGATATGATTATCATTGATAGCTAAAGGATAGAAACTGCATGATATTTTACTTATTATAATAGATAGATGCTGACAACTCTTGCTATCTGCCACTAAAACTCAGTGACGTCCACCACCACCTCCCCCACCATATCCACCTCCATAACCTCCTCCCATACCACCACCATCCCCCCCAACATTGCCAGAGTCTCCACCGCCGCCACCACGATAGCCGCCATCACCTCCACTGTTGCCACCATCATTGCCATATCCTCCACCACATCCTTTGCTGCAGCCACCATTGCCATAGCCTCCACCGCATCCTTTGCCGCAGCCACCATTGCCATAGCTTCCACCACCTCCTTTGCCGCAGCCACCATTGCCATAGCCTCCTCGTTCACCACCTTTGCCATAGCGTCCACCACCTTTCTCGGATCCTCGTCCTTCACTCCCTTTGCCGGAGTCTCCTTCTCCACCATCTTTGCCATAGCCACTTTCACCCCCTTTACCGTAGCCTCCTTTTCCTGGTCCTCCGCCTATATGACCACCACCTTTTCCATACTCCCCTCCGTCACCTCCCCCATATCCACCGTCTTTTCCTTTTCGGTGTCCACCATTTTGCCCACCACTGAATCTGCCGCCAAACCATCCTCCCGAACAAGACTCTCCACCAATTCGCCCTCCCATACCAAAATCACCAACACTACCAGAAAACGTCTTCCCTTCATCATCACCCCTCACATTGGGCACATCTCTAGCTACCACCACCCTCATAACAAAAATACAAATGCAAACTAATAATAAAACTCTGGCCATTGCACCTGCTTTCATCTTTCAGTGAACTGAACTTGCAATATCAGAACGAGCTATAGAGGTCTATATATACTGCAAATCTCAAGTGTCAAGTCTCTCTCAACCTCAAATTCTACATCAATGGTCTCAACAACCACTGGCCATATCAAGAGGTGATTTAATCGGTCGTAGTATTATCTTTTCCTAGTTATGAGAGAGTCATGCAGTGGCAACCATTTTCTCTTACATGGCTTAGAAGGTAAACCAACAGAAGACAGGAATATGTTTCAATTTCTGCGTCCAGAAAAGAGTTATAAGCAGCTGGCACCTAAGGGACGTGATAGCTACGATAACATGCTTTTACTCGCTCTTTTCTTTATCGAAGAAAGCTACAAGAAGTGGGGCTAAGTTCGTCTCTGGTTAGAAAAGAACAGATAAGTCTCTGCTATAACTGACATTGAAAGGTTAGCATACAGTGGTGATAGCTAATCAGCTGAAACCACGTACCCTTTTGAGTTGTATTCTCCTTAATTGCCTGACTAACCAAAATTTGTGGGAAGATCAAATTCACACCTTCTGTTTAATCTTAAATAGACACACTTGTGTAGCCGAAGTGTTAAAAAAGTGTCATATTTAATGAAAAAAAGTGGGGGTCTGGCAAAAAATGGTTTGTATTTATCCCATGCAAAACTTTTTGTATAGCTATTTTGCTTCAACCCTGCCATCCAAATCGAAATCTTTTCAATGACACGTAGAAGGTATAGTGAAATCCAAGTGTTACTGCTGAATTTGCAATTAGAGTTGAGAATGAAGACACTGGTGATCTCAAATCGGCCATCCATAATATTTGACAAAACAAAAAGCTTACCGGCAAAAATATACGTGTAATATAAACGGCGAAGCAATTCTTACGACCACGTAGAAGTACCAGAAGAGTCTTCACATTTTTACAGCGACATGTGTTAGTGGCATAAGTTTAGTTGTCAAAAGTTCTTATTGTCAAATCCCTTTTGGAGCTTTTACAAACAGTTTTCCACGGCTTTTAACAAGAGTTTTTGCAACTTTTAATAAACAGGCATTGATTCTACGTAAATCTAATTAAATTATTTTTAAAAATTATTCTGTCTTAATCTAAAAATTGTTCTTGAAAATCAATAGCAAATGGGCTGTAGAACTTTGGAACATGTTACTTTCTCACGAGCTTTTTCGAATTGGTGGAGATAGACCCATTTGATTGAAGATTTTCATGGCCTAATCACCTGCTTGAAAGAATCACCGTCCTCTTGTATGAAGGGTGAGACTGCGGTCACGCCTCCCCGCCACGGATTCCCCCACCGAATGCCAAGAGGGTGTTTGGTTTTAATTTAAAAGTGGTCAGACATATTTTAAATGATTTAGGAAAAAATTTGGTTATCCGGGTTGGAGGAATCTTCCTCCTACCCCCTATATAGCGACAATCAATCGTCTCTGAATGTTTTTAGAGACTTTTATTTAGTGACGCTAAAAAGGTGTTACTAATGATTGTCGCTGATAGTGTTAGAAGAAAAGCCACTAAAAATATTTAGTGACTATTAATTGTCATTATATACGGGGTTGAAGGAAGATTCCTAAAATCCGGGTAGGAGCCAAAGTTTGTTCAATGATTTATATGTGTTTGTTGTGCATTTTTTGGCGAAAAAAAGTGCGTAAAACACCTTCTCAAAAACACAAAAAATGTATAAAACCAGAAACTCCACCTGATTCATCCTTCGTTTGGTGCCTGCTTCACTTTACCTGTTTCCGCGTCCCTCTCCCTCTCTCCCGCAATCTCATACACACATAGTGCCATCTGTATTTTAATACCTAGCTGTACTCTAAACGCTTGTCATCTATGTGTCACTCCTACATTAGTAATTGAATGTTGAATTACAAACTCAAGAAAAGATGTTAGATTTTAGGGTTCAATACACTTTAGCACCCTGTAAGTATGCGGTTTTATAAGTTGGGCTGAGTCGCTCCACAAATATACCATCATCATGTCTATGATGTTATAGTTTATGCAATGATTGGAAATCACAATCTAATGAAAGAAAAATTATAAATATGTCCTTCTAATTTCTTACAAGGGCAGTGTTGGAATCCAGCAAGGTAGTGAACTACTTGGCTTAATCCTGATTTGAGTCCTATGTATGTGATGTTCATCGTGCAAACTTGGTTAGTACGGTAAGGTGTAAAGGATAATTTATGTTCTACTTGGCTTTATACCTTTGTACCTTAATCGTACTCAACCAAGTTTGCACGATGAACATATCATGTTCTACTAGACTCCGTATGATGTTCTACTTGGCTTCATCCTGGCTTCAGTAAACTACGTGGCTTCATCCTGCAAACAGGCTCTAACACCACTCTCAAAACTGGTTTGAGTCCTATATATGTATTATGTATATGATATTGAAGTGTATCTTAGCTTGGCAATACGTATTATAGGGGCTCCAATCATATATCAGATCATCAAATGTATGCATGTTCTTTCACTTTTGTTCTTTCCTGTCTTACATTGCATGAAACCAAGATTGAATTGAACAAAAAAAAAGTTATTATTCGTACGAATTCATTGATGCTGCAATTCTACATTCTGGAAATGCATAATCATATTGCTTGATCATTCTAGAGATGGTTGACTTCCCTTCCAGAAATGGTGGGAAAGAAGATGGGGGGGGGGGGGGGGAGAGTCCAGCTTAATGAGTGATTACCAAAATCAGCCAAAATTTTAGGGATGAGTTAACGAAAAAATTCTGTTAAGTGCAGGAAATTGGAGAACCTCAATCATGTGGAAGGAGCATGACTCTCGAACAGGTGGACCAATGAGGAGCTGCCATGTGGAGGGGTAGAAGCATCAAGTTGCTTCTAGGTCAGCGGAAAAAAAGTTTCCGAACAGAAATACTTATGAATGGCCTGATTGAAGCTCTAGACTCTTTAATTGTAAAAATTGAACATTTGAGATCCTAAAGTGTAAGACTTTTGCGTACTTTTGAGGAACTAAAATGTATTTTAACCCTAGATTTTAATAAATGTTAGCCCCCCCACTCCCAAAATGAATTCTCGGATCCGCCTGTCTAAGAATCTATGCATAGTCAAAAGAATTCACAGTGACAATGTCAAAGGCGCAAGTGTTCTCCTCCTCCTATTCTCCCCGGTTGAGTTCACGTTCTATATACTCGCACAGTGGAGCTGCGAGGATGTTGCTACATTTCTCGTGCTCCGGGCATGAGTTGTCAACCTCTGATGCTTCTGCCTCTGATACGAGGGAGTAACTCTTGAATGAGTTGTAAATCTTCAACTTCTCGGTTTATTATAAATGACTTGTGGAAGAACAAACATGGCCCTTTTTACGATCGATCTATCTATTTTCTTTGGAAATTACTGAAATCTAAAGCAGTATTTGTGTAGCAAAAACTGTTTGAACTTTAGGGAACAACCCCATGTTTAAAAGTCTCCTTCTTCACCATTAAATTACCTATTATGAATAAGAGAAACACCACTTACATTTGTACTGAACAGGCTAACTTCCGTCTGTGTGCGAATCAGGTCAAAGTTCAAATCGTGTCCTTAGGGAATGCATTGGACTTATATCCCTAGTTAATGACCAGAATCATCTTCTCTATGGCTATCTCCACCATGGAGATGTGTGTCAGCTACTTCTCATAGCGGACATCTAGTAGTGCCCACATCCGATGAGCGCCTGAAGGAGGGAGTGGGGTGCACCCATTTTGTACGCCACTGCCCAACTATTTGTACAGCAGTTAGCAAGACATGCAACCGCCCAGTTAAGGGAGACTGTTGTAGCTCCTATACAGGTACTCAGTGGGCCATGTATGCCAGGATGTCCATTCGGCCTTGGCGTAAGTGTGGGTGTAGATACCTTCTTTTTTAAGTGAGATAGCTCCAGTTAGAAAACCTGGAGGTCGTAACACAATACATAATCCTAATGATACATTTCATAGGAAAATGCAAGCTTTCCAACACACATGCTAAGAAATCCTCACTAACTGTATCATATGCTTTTGAATGTAATCTCCATAACACATCTAGGAATAGCCGCTTGTCTGTGATATCCTCTTACAAGCTTTTGCATCAAGAAAATATCATCTGCTATGTGTTTACCTTTAAAGGGTGCCTGTTGTTTACTGATTATCAAAGGTAGATCAATTACTTGCAATCTAGTGCTAAGAATTTTAGATATTCACTATATATATATATATATATATATATATATATATATATATATATATATATATATATATATATATATAGGGGGCCGATCCACACCCACCGGTGGAGAAATAACAATTTCTCCACCGAACCGCGGGTAAGAGCAGCGGTTGGGAAAAAGTTGTACTGACACTGCATTTATGGCAAAAAAGGCATGAGAAAATGGTGAGAAAATAGCGAGAAAATGGCGAAAAGGAGAAAAAGGACACCAACCGCATGAAGAAGCAGCGGTTGGCATTAATATCCCCTGCCACGTGGCGTCCCCCACCCCTGCCACGTGGCCCAACCCCATGGGCCCTGCCACGTGGCGTCCCCCACCCTTGCCACGTGGCCCAACCGCGTATACAACCCGCTGTTGGGGCATGGCCCCTTCCACGTGGCGTCCCCCACCCATGCCACGTGCCCCAACCGCGGGTTGTATATGCGGTTGGGGCGATGGCCCCTGCCACGTGGCGTCCCCCACCCATGCCACGTGGCCCAACCGCGGGTTGTATACGCGGTTGGGGCGATGGCCCCTGCCACGTGGTCCAACCGCTTATACAACCCGCGGTTGGGGCGATGGCCCTGCCACGTGGCGGCCCCTCCCCTTGCCACGTGGCCCAACCGCATAAACAACCCGCGGTTGGGGGCGATGGCCCTGCCACGTGGCGCCCCCCCCCCCCGGTGATGCCCCCCTCCCCCCATGATACCCCACGTGTTGTCCTTCTGCAAAAAAAAAATTTTTGGCGCAGCCTTTGACCGCTCAATCACGGGTTTTTTTTCTGTCTTTTTTCTTCTCTCTTCCTCACTTTTTTCTGTCTTTTTTCTTCTCTCTTCCTCACTTTTCTCTCTTTATAATCCCCTCCCCCGAACCCTTCTTCTGCACTCTATCATCTTTACCAACTTCCTTTGTACTTCATATCTCACCTACATAATCTCCACAACAATACAAACCAAAAAATTTTACGCTAGAAGATCGGTGGATAACCGCTAGAAGATCGGTAGATTTTTCTTTAAATACATCAAGTCACAACAAGTAAGTATTTTGAATTTCCTTATAATTCAATGTTAGGTTTATACAAATCAGCGTATTACATTTATAGATTCCAAAATAGCGATTTTTTAGGGCGCCAAATATAGACAGTTTTTCACGAATTTATAAAAAATAGCTAGAGCTAGATTTTGGCAAAATGTAAAAAAGAGACCCTAGTGTGCCCGAATAGGCCCTTCCTAGGAAAAAAATTACAACTTTTTTCGGAAGCTATCAATTGGAGCCTAAAGTGTGCCCGAATAGGCCCTTCCTAGGAAAACCCAAAAAATAATGTGTCTCGTTTTTCGCCGAAATTCTTACAAATGGGCTAACTAGCGTGCCTGAGGTGCAATGAGCGAAAAAAACGTGACAAAAAAAATTACAACTTTTTTCGGAAACGGGATTTTAAGCTTCCTGAATTCACTCTTTAAAATAACTTTTCAGGTGTCTCACACCCTTTCATGAACTAAAAGTTATTTTAAGCACAAATTTGTGTAATGTAAAATTAGCAAAATAGCCCCCGATGAGCGGCAAATTACCGAAATTCCCCCGGGGGTTCATTATCACCCCAACGCCCCATATGGCGGCTACACCACCGGCAGTCTCAAAACCGCTTTGCTTACTACTTTTTAAATATATCACATCAATTATATACCAAATATTTCCTCCGAAGATTTTAAAGGGGATGCGTTAACAAAAATTACCCCGCTACGTATGCAAAACACCCCCTGGCAGCCATCGCCCCAACAAACATCTCAGAACAACTGGAACAAAATAACTTTCCGGGTGTCTTACACCCCTATCCTATAACTAAAAATCATTCGGGAAATTTTTCAAGCTGGTTCAGTTAGCAAAATAGACCCCGTCATTGTGGGCAAATTACCGAAATGCCCCCGGGGGTTCATTGTCACCCTAACGCCCATCAAACCAGCTTCAAAATAACCTTTCAGATGTTTTACTTACATTTCTGGACTGAAAAACTTGACATCGTAAAATTACCAAAACACCCCTCGCGGGGTGGCAAATTACCAAAATGCCCCTGGCATCAGAACGATCTCAAAGGTGCATTGAAATGTTATTTTAAGCTTCCCGAATTCATTCTTGATCTAAAAAGTATTCTACGGACTTTTCGCCCAAAAATCCCGAACCGCTGTCCGAATCGAGCGCTTAAAAGCCCGTTCGGCCAAAAAATTAGCTAACGGCTTCGGAATGGCCCGAATTCCTTGGGAATGGAACTTCCCAACACCCTAGGGTTCTCATAAAAGTTTCGCGTGAAATCGCGTTGGCTTGATATTTTAAATTACACAGCAAAGTTACAAGGATCCCCGTATCAGTTAACCCCTTTGCCCCGCTACGTATGCAAAACACCTCCTGACAGCCATCGCCCCAACAAACATCTCAGAACAACTGGAACAAAATAACTTTCCGGGTGTCTTACACCCCTATCCTATAACTAAAAATCATTCGGGAAATTTTTCAAGCTGGTTCAGTTAGTAAAATAGCCCCCGATGAGCGGCAAATTACCGAAATGCCCCCGGGGGTTCATTGTCACCCTAACGCCCATCAAACCAGCTTCAAAACAACCTTTCAGATGTTTTACTTACATTTCTGGACTAAAAAACTTGACACCGTAAAATTACCAAAACACCCCTCGCGGGATGGCAAATTACCAAAATGCCCCCTGGCATGAGAAAATATCAAAAGTGCTTTAAAAAGCTATTTTAAAGCTTCCTGAGTTCATTCTTGATCTAAAAAGTATTTTACGGATTTTTCGCCTAAAAATCCCGAACCGGTGTCCGGATCGAGCGCTTAAAAGCCCGTTCGGCCAAAAAATTAGCTAACGGCTTCGGAATGGCCCGAATTCCTTGGGAATGGAACTTCCCAACATCCTAGGGTTCTCATAAAAGTTTCGCGCGAAATCGCGCTGGCCTGATATTTTAAATTACACTGCAAAGTTACAAGGTTGCGCGTATCAGTTAACTAGGGTCTCTGTTTTTACCTGAAATTTTTACCTTAAATTAAATTACACTGAAATTACACTGAAAATTTTTACCTTAAATTACACTGAAATTTTTACCTGATACAGATCTTTTGAAAATAACTAGGGTCTCTGTTTCGTACTTTGGCAAAATCTAGCTCTAGCTATTTTTTATAAATTCATGAAAAATTCTATAATAATAATAAAAAGGACATGAAAGGATATTATAATAATAAAAAAAAGGACATGAAGGAAAATGGAGAAAACCCAACCGCCACACTTAGTGGCGGTTGGTATCATTGCAATTTTTTTTTTCTGTCGCTAAATGTGAAAACTTAATTAGACAGTTTTTAACAAATTTATAAAAAATAGCTAGAGCTAAATTTTGCCAAACTGAAAAAAAGAGACCATAGTTATTTTTAAAAGATCTATATCAGGGAAAAATTTCAAATTTTTCCAAAAACTGGAAAGGGGTTAACTGAAATGGGGAACCTTGTAACTTTGCAGTATAATTTAAAATATCAAGCTAGGGCGATTTCGTGCAAAACTTTTATGAGAACCCTAGGACGTTGGGAAGTTTCATTTTCCAGGATTTTGGGCCATTCTGAAATTGTTAGCTAATTTTTTGGCCGAACGGTGCAATTTTTTGGGAAATGGACCTAAAAAAATTAGCCCATTCGGCCAAACAATTAGCTAACGACTTCGGAATGGCCCAAAATCCTGGAAAATAGAACTTCCTAACATCCTAAAGTTCTCATAAAAGTTTCGCACGAAATCGCGCTAGCTTGATATTTTAAATTATACTGCAAAGTTACAAGGTTCCCCATTTCAGTTAACCCCTTTCCAGTTTTTGGAAAAATCTGAAATTTTTCCCTAATATAGATCTTTTAAAAATAACTACGGTCTCTTTTTTGCAATTTGGAAAGATCTAGCTCTAGCTATTTTTTATAAATTTGTGAAAAACTGTCTAATTAAGTTTTCACTTTTAGCAACAGAAAAAAAAAATTTGCAATGATACCAACCGCCACTAAGTGTGGCGGTTGGGGTTTTCTCCATTATCCTTCATGTCCTTTTTATTATTATTATAATATATATGTGTCCTTTAAATGTCCTTTTTATTATTATTATAATATATATGTGTCCTTTTTTTAAAAAAAATGCAATTTGGCAAATAATTCCCAACCGCATGTAGGGGTTGCGGTTGGGCATTAATGCCAACCGCAACTCCCACACGTGGTTGGGCATTATGCCCATTTTCTCGCGAGATTTTCATTTTCTCGTGATATTTTGGTGAATTTCTCGTGCCATTTTGGTCCTTTTTGGTCTTTTTCGTCCTTTTTTCCGTCCACGTGGCCAACCGCTGCTCTTACCTGCGGTTCGGTGGGAAAATTATTATTTTCCCACCGGTAGATGTGGATCGGCCTATATATATATATATATATATACATAGGGAGCTGATCCGTTGATAGCGCTAGCAAAATAGGAGAAGTTGCTAGCGCGATCTGGCCGTCCACGCATGATCAGTGGACGACCCAGATCTTTTTTTTACATTTTTTTAGTCCATCCGCTACATTATGTAGCGGACGATTTTTTGACAAAAATACCCTCAAGTTTAAAATCAGCCGGTCCGCTACATTATGTAGCGGACGGACTTTTCTGTCATTTTTTTTTCTCTTTCTCTCATTAATACTCTGACTTTTTCTCACTCTCTCTCTCCCCTTTTTCTCATCCGCTACATTATGTTGCGGACAAGTTTCTGACATTTTCTCTCTCTCTCTCTCTCCTTTCTCTTGGCATCAATTCATTCGGGTAGTTCTGGAAACTCATTCCAGAACTCGTAGGAAAGAAATATTTTATTGTATCTTCAATACTTTCTTCATCAAAACTACCACTTGGGTTTTCACCCATTTGCTTAGGTAGCTGAAATTCATACCCAAAAGCAGAGGGCCTGAATTGCAGAGGTCAAGCATCTCCAAAAAGTAGAGAGCCTGAATTGCGGCAATCTGTTTCAAAGCTTTTCTTTTGATGGTTATCATATGAAAGGAGAAAGAGGGGAGAGGAAGACGAAAGAAAAGAAAAAAGTGGTGAGAGAAAGAGATAAGTCAGATTGAAGAGAAAGGACATAAAGAGGGGAAAAACAAGTCAGAGCATTAATGAGTGAGAGAGAGAGAGAGAGAGAGAGAGAATGTTAGAAAACTAGTCCGCTACATTATGTAGCGGATGAGGATAAGAGAAGAGAGAGAGAGAAAAAAAAAGTCAGAGCATTAATGAGAGAAAGGGGAGAGAGAGAGAGAGAGAGAGAGAAAATGACAGAAAAGTCCGTCCGCTACATAATGTAGCGGACGGGCTGTTTTTAAACTTGAGGGTATTTTTGTCAAAAAAATCGCCCGCTACATAATGTATCGGACGGACTAAAAAAGAGTGTAAAAAAAAATCTGGACCTCCACAGATCGCGCGTGGACGGCCAGATCGCGCTAGCAACTTCTCCTATTTTGCTAGCGCTATCAATGGATATATATATATATATATATATATATATATATATATATATATATATCATTGGAACAAGCTATGGGACTAGAGTCCTTCGTATAAGAAGGGCAAGAGATCTTAGGAATCAAGGTCAAAGCTGTGTTACTAATTATTTTGACAGATTAATCTTTATGAAAATACTCCATCGCAGCTTTGGTATCATCTTGACCGACCACACCTTCAAGTTTTTTGGTGAAACTCAGAACTAAAGCCATCAAGCCATCAGCTTTCTTACCTCTAAAGAGAAAACATAACCCGTTAAATTTCCTCTACATTGACATTGGCCATAGGATCATGCTACTGTTGTAAGTTTAGTTAATTGGGCATCAGAGCCATGACTTCCCCATTGTATATTCTCTTAGGCTGTAGTAGTTCCAGAAAGGGGGGAAAATATTGAATAGCCTCCTAACGTTTAGCTTGTTCTCCAACTACTTGAATATCATCTTGGGTGTGCTTAGACATCAGTTTACAATAAGCTCTATGGACTTGCACTTTTTGTGTGAAAGTAAGCTGTATTACGATCCCCTAGTTTAACATCTTCGACTCTTGCTTTTTGAAAATAAAATGCCTCCTCAGCTTTTAATAGCTCATAGGAGTTCCTTTTCTGCTTGTTTTAAATCCAGAGAACCAGTATCAGAGAGTAACTGAGATTGCACTACTTGAAGTTCATCCATCTTGTGAGCCACTTCATTAGAAATATCTGCATAATCTGCCTTGTTGAAGCAACTTAGGATAGGTTTCAAACTCTTCGATTTGACACAGAGAGCATGCATAGCATCCCGCTCTGTCTCAGTAGCCTAAGAGTTTTGTAGAATAGCCTTGAAAGTAGGATGATACATCCAGAAATTAAAAAAAAAAACCTGAAAGGTCTTTTTGCCATATACTGGTTAAAAGATGTGGATATTTTGAGCCGAGCATGGTCAGATAAATCTGGAACTGAAACTTCTACCTCAAATTTAGGATATGCATGCATCTCAGCAGAGTTTTGTAAACCTCTTTCAATTCTACTAAGGATAATCTCACTTCCTCCCTTTTGATATAAGCATTGAATTCTTTAGAATGAGTGTAGTGGATGCCAAGCCCCTGTTGCCTTTCATTTTCATATCTCACAACATTGAAATCCTCCATGACAATCCAAGGTTGAGTACCAATCATCCAGTTTGCACCAGTTGATTCCAAAAGTTCCTTCTCTTATTTCCATTATTACTCCCATAAACATAGGAAACATACCAATCATGTAGATCACTAGGCATCTCGATGTGACAAGTAATCACCGCGGGAAGCATAGATATAGGGTTAAGCTTCACATCGTTAGTAATCCACCGAAACCAGATTCTGTGAATAAGCTCCAATACTTTGGCCATTTCAGAGTAATAGCTTGCACATTCTCAGTACCCACTCGTCTCAACAAGACCAACAACAAAAAAATTTAGTTAGTAATCGGGATCGGAGTAGTAATAGATGCTCTCAGAGCAAGTACAATTTCATGAATTACCTGGTCTCGGGTACAACCAGTGATGGATTCGCAGTAGAGACTACTCTTTTCCCTTTTTCTTGCCATACTTGCAGCTTCTTCACACAGTATGCCCAAATATTTTTTAGTACTGCAGTTGGTAGGTCTTAATTCATAGTCAAGAGGCGGCTCATGAGTTATATTGCCTAGCCCCTCTTAAAGGGATAGATGAATATAAAGTATTATGAATAACGATTTCCTGACATAACCTTGCAGGCATGAAACTTTCCCCTGTAGCCTTCATACAGTCAGTGAACAGAGGCGTACCAATTGAGCTGGTGATTCAACTTAACACTGAAGAAGACCAAAATTGTGATGAAATTTTGAAAGTCTGATCCAAACTAGAACTGTACTTAATCTCTCCTTCTCTAAGAAACAGTTGGTGTACGTCCACAGCATTGTGAATGAGCTAGGCTTGACCATGGCCCCAATTCAAGAACTGGCCAGGAGCTTCCTCTGTTACCAATTTGCTATCTGAACCCTTATTGTGATAGGCTAAGTTGGCAATTCCCACAGCAGCTTTTCAAAAATCCCTTCAAAACATGGAATGGATGTCTTGCCAAGTTTGGAATTACGACTTCGAGGCCTAAATCAATTAATTATGTAAGAATACATGACACGGGGCATTAGGAAGCATAATTTCACCATAGAAAACATTTCCTTTTGTTGGTTGTCAGCGTTTCATGAAAGAACTTTACTTGTTTTACTACGGATTTAGAAAGTGAAGCGTTTGGTTTCAATCTATGAAGAACATTACTCGCATAGTATCGCCTTTTGCATGCTTAGAAAATTGTCAGCACCAAAAATCATTTAATTTTTCATTTGAATGACGAGCTACAACTCCTTATAGAGTACGTATGCGTGCACGAAATTATGGATAAACTGATCCATAGCAAAACAGCGATGGTTGTGAGGCGTTTTGTTGAGCGCTCTTTAAGTTTGTATTTACATCCACCAGAATTGACTGCAATGGGCTCCCCAAAAATCTGTCCCCCAAGATAGAACTGAGCAAAACTAATGATGTTTGCTAAGCTGTTGTAGAGTTGTCAAATGGCCCGGGCGGCCCGCGGGCTGGCCCGGCCTTTTAGGGCCTGGGCCTGGGCCAGGCCCTGCCCTGTTTTGGCCCGGTTTGGCCCGGCCCGGTTCAGGCCCCCCTCTTTACTTTTGAAATTTCACTTTTTCCCTCCTTTCCCCCCAACGGATTTATTCCTCTTTTCCCCCCTAAACAGTACTGAAGATTTAAGTAATACGAAGAATAATAACACATCTTAAAGTCTTTGATTTTTTTTCTTTATAAATATAGTGGTCATGGGATCGAATAAATTTTCAACATCTTTATGTATTGAAATTGGTGACCCCAATGCATCGTGTACCCCACATTTGCTGTATTTTGTCAATTTATGTTACAATTTGAGTGGGCTGGAACTTGGAATCTGTTAGGGACGCTTTAATAAAGCGTCCCTAGAAGCAAATTACCATAATTAAAAAAAAATCCTTACCTTGAATAACAAGAAAATACCACAAAAAAAAAAGAAAATTGGGCCCGGGCCGGCCCAAGCCCGGCCCTAAATGTTGGGCCTAGGGCCTGGGCTTGGACCGGGCCCAGATATCCTCAGAACCAAGCCCGGCCCGGTTGGCAGCCCCCTTGGCCCGGCCCCGGCCCGATGGGCTTGGGCTGCGCAGGCCCAAGCCCAACCCATTTGACATCTCTAAGTTGTTGCCTTGATAGAGAAATTGCCACCATGCTCCAAGGAGAGAAAAACATTCCTTGAAAAATTAAAGGACAGATTTAAACCTGGAAAATCCAGTGAGGCATATCTATATTGATGACCACCATCAAAGTTAGAAACGTAACAGGCACGTGAAAATATTTTGTTTCATTCTTTGCGCAAATATCTATATCTATACTACTGATGAATCTTGTAAATTATTTTGTTTTGTTTTTACCCTTCATTAATTACTCTAATAACAATCCTACTCTTTTGTAATTAAGAATTACTAATGCTCTAAATTGCTTTCTTCTGTTTTTACCCTTAATTAATTACTCCAATGACAATCCCACCCTTCCGTATTACTTTCTTCGTAATGCGTTTATTGAACATTATCAAGAAAAAATCTACCAATAAGATGCAGGGAAAAAAATTTTGAAATTTCTCCAGACCACAATGATTAGTGTTGTGTTTTTCAGGCAATTTACAAAGTTGATAAGGGTCAGTCATGTGGAGGCAAACATACATGACAAGAACCATCAGAAGTCCTGAAAGGGACAAGAAAATTTGTAATATTACATCACAATAAAACCAAAAATTAGCCAAAGAAAAAAAAATTAGTTGAAATATATGGTGCCAAATATCACAATCGATTAAAAGTTACGGACAAAAAAAAAAACAACAACAACAATAAAAGAGTTCAAGCTTCAAAAACGGTTAAAGGAAAAAAAAATCGGGTACTGAAAAAACAAAAAAAATAAAAAATAAAACCCAATAGACAAAAATTTGGCCAAAGAAAAAAAAATTAAAGTTAATTGAAATATATGGTGTCAAATATCACAATTTCGGTTCAAAGACTCTTCCATTTTCCTTTTGGTTAATGCATTTCTCCAAACTCTTCCCTTTCCTCTTCGGTTCATCCATTTCTCTTTGTAAAATCATCTCTCTTCATTCAATTGTTGTAGAAATGTCTTCATGTAAGTCTTTCCACCTACAGATTAATCCTCCAAAAAACTTCTCATTCAAATACTCTCTGCCAAATGCCTCAAATCGTCTTCCAAGCTTTGACTATAGATATTCACTGAACCTGGTAGAAAAGATTGAAGAACATACATTAGTCTTCTCAAATCCTTTGTTCTCTTTGCTTTCTTCCAGTGTGTTTCTAGCGTTCTTTACTTACAATTTTTTCGTTCTTACTGTAAAAATCATACATTTGATTAAAGACAAAAATGTCGTTAATAAAAGTATAAAACATAAGAGAAACAAACTAACTAGGCTTTAGGACCAAAACTCCTAATCAAAATCAAGCGAAGGACCTGTAAAGGATAATAAAAAAGTTGTTACACCGCCTTAGGTCTACCCTTATATAGCTCCTGACACTAAGCTATCTAAAGACTTAGCATGCTAAGAAATTAATCTAAGTTAGACCTAAAACTAACCAGCCACATCCAATCACATGTCCTTAACGCCAAACATCTACCAAACTCAAGTTCCATAGCTACACTATTGGTATCCGCATACTCCTATAGTGCCAAACACAAACTAAAACGATTGGGTGCAACCTAATTCTAACAGGCATTGTGCTCTATAATAAGCTCGAACACAATAAAAATGGTCTGTGCTTTTATTATATTCTTTTTTATTTTCATGATTTTCGTATTCGATTAGAAAGTACGCTCCTGTACTTTTATCATTTTCACAAAAAAAAAAATTAGCTACTTTTTTCTTACATTGGGTTAAGTTTGAGTGAAAAGCTGAAAACACATCGGAGGTGTAAAAAGTACACAAAAAAGAATCATTTTTATCATCATTAAAAAAACACAGAAAACGAATACAGTAAACGTAGAGGCCATTTCTCGCACTTTAGGCATCCAAGTTTTTGCCTCTCTCCTTTATCTTTTTACCTTAAACAGATCTTCTACCGTACCAACTTCAGCATTCATTCTTGTAGTGCATCTATATCTATAACACCTATAAAAGTATTAATGTTGTATATCATTTTTGAACGATTATATCCTTCTTTAATTATGTCAATAATACTTTTACCCTTTCGTTATGACTCTCTTTTAAATTTGATTGAAATTAAATACTTAGTGGGTAATGAATCTATTCTAAACATTGTGGAATGAAAAGTATGACGAGAAAGGAAAAAAAAAAGCAAATCTCTTTATTACTCCCTTTTTAATTGATTGAAATAAAATAAACATTGGATAATGAAAACTGTGATTTTTTTTTCTCCTTGAATTTTTGAGTTAGCAAACAATTAACCAATTGAAAAACTGAAAAACAAGAAATTGAAATTGAAATTGAAATACGTGAAAAATCAATTAAGAAACAAAAAATTGTTAGAAAAATAAAAATAGAAAAAAAAAACAAAAAATAGAGTTAAATATGCATCAAAAAATGGGGAAAAAACAAGGGTTAAATATGACATCAATTTTAATTAAAAACTTGTTCAATTATTGCAATTGAAGACCAGGTGCGTTGCGTTTCATATTGATGAATGCAAAGCAGCCGGTCTTGAAAATTAAAAATCTTAAGTCTATACCATAAACTGATTTAACAAATTACAAAAACAAAGACATAGATTCATTCTTTTAATTTCTGCATTTGGTTTTCTTTTCAGCAGCACCATCAAATATTTCTTTAATCCAAAAGCCTAGATAAAAGATTTTTAAACATTAAACTGGTTACAATTGCGAACTTAAATATACATTTCTTCTAAAAACAAGTCGCAAAACAAATAAAACATAATTGAATTATATTATTTGATCTACAAAAAGCTAATGATATCACCTAAAAAAATTGCTCTCGACTACATGTACGTGCAACGCGCGTCCTCCATACTAGTTATAGTATAAAGATTTCAGTGCAAAATTGTATTGACACAAAACTATATGCTAAACATATCAGTGTTGCTCAAGGTCTCCCAATTTTGTCCTTACTTTTAAAATTACTCGATTCACAGGGATAGTAATGTCTATATTAGTAAGTACTATACAAATTAAGAATAAACTTAAAATGTTTTAACTTATGTAACCAATATACTAACCTAGGACTTTATATGAACTGTTATACATTGAAGAACACTCTCTAACATGAAATTATTACCAATCAGTACAAAAAAAATTTGCTTAAGAGATTCAATAGAAAAATGTAGATACTACTTCGAATTTATATTGGACTTTTATAAATCTTGTGGTGAATAATTTGTAGAAATACTGTTTTTTGGTAGGGCCTTTACTTTTATGATATGGCAAAAATGCATGACTAGTACTGACTAAAGTAGCAAGGCTAAATTATGTGATTTAATTACAATTCTAAGCAACTTAAAACTCTTTTTAAAATTACATATAGGATCTTAGCAAGACATGTAAATTTAGAGTTTTTCTGTAATTTCAAGTGTATTAAAGCCTTATTATATTTGAATGCAAATTAAAAAAAAAATATTTGTATGTCATGCTTTTTCTTGAAGAAGTGCAATAGCAGCAAAATGTTTATCTTTTACCCAAGAAATAATGCATGACAAACAAACAACGACGTAGAGATCGATAGGCGCCCCCATAAATCTAATATAACTAATCTAATGTCTATAGAATTTTCTATAGTAGACAAAGTATGAGCCAAATCTAATGAACTTCAGGCTGACGGAAAAATGGAGACCAATCTATTTTTTTGGCTTCCGTAAGTTTACTAATTAATATAATTCAATTCTCAAGCATTTTTAAGTTCTACATAAGCAATATACGGACATATAGTTGGCTTTATTATGATGAGTATACTCTTCAAAACACTCATATGAAAAGAAAAAAAGAACTACTACATATCTAGAAAAATGGAAGTACGTAAATAAAAATCTAAAGACAGCGCTTATTTATACTATATGTAATCTAGCTCCCAACTAGATTGAAAACTTTACTACATCTAGAGATAATCGAACTTAGTAAGCATGTCCATTAAAGAATTCGCTAAAATTTTGTTAATCTTTGGTCAAAAATTAACTATAGGGTTTTGCGCTATCCTTCAGCCACGCCGATTTACTCATAGAAACCTTATAGGAAGCAAAATTCCTAAAATATTTGGGAAAAAAAATCAGAAAAAGTTTAACACTATGTTTTTTCATGAAATAGTGTAAATTTGTTTATCTTTTAGTCACACGAAATAAGGTGTAGGAAAGCACATGAGAACCCGGAAATAGATAATCCCATAAATTTTAACACATGGTAGATAAATTTAATCGACTTTATGTTGAACAAACTTCAAACATATATTTTTCCACGGTGTTCTTACTTTGTTATTGGAAAATTTTCTAGACATTCTAAATTCCACCTCAGTAATAAACAAAAATAACAAAACTTTATTTTGACTATTATATTAGTATCTAATATGAAAAGAAAAGACTAGATGTCTAGACATAACTAGCTAGACCTTATAACAATGTTCATTATATTATAGTTCAGTAAGAAGCCAACTTAGATTGAAAGCCTTAGTATATTTAAAAATAAATCTAACTTAGTAAAATATGTTGCTTACATAATTTGTCAAACTTTAGCTAAATTTTGGTTTGTAATTTCCAGACTGCATAGTTCTGCAGTATTTATTCAATTTAGTCATGTGAAACTCTATAAACCTTGTATAACTGTCGGCTCATGCAATAATTATTTTTTTCTTGCTACCTCTCATGTGCTGTCTATTTACTTCTAAGAGCACTACCTTATTGCCATTATAATTAGTCATATTTGCTTAAATTTTAAACCATATAGTGAAAGAAGTATTGACTAAAATTCTTTCTATCAAATTTAAACTAACATATGGTTACAGCTATGGCAAATCACTGAAATATACAAATTCTTATTAAAAAGCAAAATATAAATGTCGATGCAATAACATATTGATCTAATCTTTGTCCTCCTACATGGTTACCATGCTTTATAAATTCTTGCCTAGCTATATAGTTGTTACTAATTATATTTTGAAGTACTTTACCAAATCAGTATACTAGCTAAATACACAAGGACATTACTTTCCACCTTATTCTGCTGAACAAAAGTTTATTAATTTGAATATATATATATATATATATATATAGATATATATCTTCGATGAAACAACTATGAAAATATAAACTATACAATAAATTTCTCTAGTAAATTCACAAATTACAAATTAAACGATTCATGTGTTTTACACGTATTTCAGGACTGGTAATATTAAAAGTGCACACATGAGACAAGTGAGGCTTCATTGCAAGAGTAAAGAGATTATTATTCATACCGAATAAACCGAAGATAAAACAAAAAAAAAGGAAAAAACAAAAATCATTCACGTTGAATGATGGAAAATATATGATTTTACTTAATTGTTAAACAATCTGATCACTCTTAATTACGGAGTAGTATCTCCAATCCATGCAACTGCATTTCAGTGACGTCCAATTCCACCACCTCCACCTCCGCCTCCGCCTCCGCCTCCTCCAAACCCACCTCCAGAACCACCTCCTGTCCCCCCACCGTAGCCACCCCCTTTCCCGTATCCTCCACCACCTCCAATGCCACCACCTTTGCCAAAGCTTCCACCACCTCCGATGCCGCCACCTTTGCCATATCCGCCTCCTGCCCCACCACCAACTTCACCACCTTTCCCATGTCCTCCGCCAATACCGCCACCGATTCCTCCTCCTTTACCATACCCACCTCCGGCACCTCCACCACCTCCTCCACCTTTTCCATACCCACCACCTGCTCCTCCGCCTTTTCCACCACCCTTTCCGTAACCTCCTCCTGCGCCACCACCTACACCTCCACCTTTTCCATATCCACCCCCTACTCCACCTCCCTTACCGTATCCACCACCAACGCCGCTTCCCTTTCCATATCCACCACCAACTCCACCTCCACCACCGGCTCCTCCTCCAACTCCACCACCGACGCCACCTCCCTTCCCATATCCACCACCTACTCCAGTACCACCACCTGCACCACCTCCGGCGCCAACTCCTCCTCCAGTACCAGCTCCCAGCCCACCTCCACCGCCACCTCCCTTCCCATATCCACCACCTACTCCAGTACCACCTCCAGCACCACCTCCGGCGCCAACTCCTCCTCCAGCACCACCTCCCAGCCCACCTCCACCGCCACCTCCCTTCCCATATCCACCACCGCCTCCCGTGCCACCACCAGAACCACCTCCGGCGCCAACACCTCCTCCAGAACCACCTCCCAGCCCACCTCCACCGCCACCACCAAAGCCAGCGCCACCACCTGATCCGCCTCCATACCCGCCTCCGCCACCGCCCCCGCCTCCGGAGCCAAAACCTCCGCCAAATCCCTTACCAAATCCGCCACCTATAAACGTCTTCTCCTCCTCATCACTCCTCACATTAACCACATCTCTAGCAAGCACCACATTCGCTGCAAAGAAATAAAGGCAAAACACAAGCAAAACTCCAGCTCTCCCTGCACCAGATTTCATCTTTGAAACGAAGTGCGCTTAAAATTATCGTAACTTGCATGATCAACACGAGCTAAGGGGTATATATAGTACCAAGTCTCAAGTCCAACATTAAATGTTCTCAACAACTAACCAATCCTCACATCTAAAAAATTGAATTAATGCCTACAGTCTATTATTATCACGAGCTTGATGATGATGCCCTATCTTTACTGGCCGTTTAATCTTTACATAATGGTACGTGAAAAGCAAGAGCTATCATTGTGTAACAGTAGGGTTTCATAATACCATGGTGAACCAACTGAGAATGGTACGGGTTCATGGAAGCCAATTATGGAGGAGTTGTAAGCAACTGGCACCTAAGAGACTCGGGAAAGCTGCAAAACCCTACTTTTGAGTTTGTATTTGTGGCCTTTTGGGGAATGTACATATCGATTTCTTGCGTGTAGGACGAACTCCTTTAGATTTGTTTTTGTTTCGATAGATTCTCCCCGCCGATCAACCATATGTGTTGACGACGAGATCTTTGTGCATGCATTTTTTTGTTTTGCTTTCGGTCAGTATTACTTGAGCAATCTCCGAAAAAGTACAAAAGAGTTTATAAATAATTGTCTTGTCAAGATCGAGTACATGTATATATCGGTAATACTGTATATACTAGAGAACAATTGTTTACTTCAAATCGGTGGCTTTGACAGGAGAAAAGCGAGGAGGATCTCACATTGTCTCCACGAGAAAGATGATTATATGAGAGAATGCAAGGCACAAGCAAGAATTATTTACTTTCCAAAATGTAAGCAAAGAGTTTGTCAGTTTATCCACTCGGAGAGTTAGTATGTGTTTTTTTTTTCCCAACATTATAACAACAAAAAACATTTACTTCATGTTTTATTTGAAATGTAAGGAGTATTTTCTATTGGCATGTTATATTCTTGATCAAAACATGACTGCCATAGCACGATTTTAGGATCTGCAATTAGTTGTCTTTATTTATTTATTTTTTTTTATTTTAGGGAATACTCAATCCTATTGTTGAATAATTAGTTGCAAATACTGAAAATCATCCATTGGAGATAATTATTTATTTCATTCTCAAGTCATTTTTAGCGTCATCTGAGACCAAGTCCGTCGCATCGGCCTAATGCAATTTTCTTCGATGTTGGATCCAATTTTAGATGCCGGAAGTTAAGGAAGGGGCCAAACTTCCTTGACCACCGGCCAACCTCGTGTGGTTTTGACAACACGAATCCATTGATACTAAAAATGAAATAAAATGTTTTTCCCATTCGCCGTACTGTTTTTTCTCCTGTGAGATGATTTCTAAGAACATTGTTTTGCCTTCACGTCGTGCAGCCAAACAGATAAGTCGCACAACTTTAAATTGGTCCCAAGTACGAAATTCACGCTGCATTTATGTACTATCGTTGAAGCCGACATTGACAAATGCTAAGTTGGGTTCATGCTCCTTAGATATTTGAATAAGGTTATCCATGATGGTAGTAGATCAGACCACGGACATTGCTACCTATACTCGTTACACTACATTTTCTCGAGTCTTCGCAATGCAAAAAAGAAAGTTATCTGTAACTAGCATTATGGGATATTGTTCTTTGCTTGCTATATTGTTTTAGTGGCCTCTTTCTGTACAAAGAGAACGTATAAACGTTGGCATTATTCATATACTTGTTCTCGTTCGTCGTGAAAGTCTTCGTTAAAATGGTTATAAGAAAGTATCTTACAAATCCCTGTTAAATTTTTTCCTACTTTGTTCAAACAAATGCAATCAATGACTCGAACAAGTTTCGGAACTAACCTGCTTTGACATTGATTAAGCAAAAAGTCTAGGATTGCACCAGGTGCATCGATTATTTATGTCGTCGTTGTAACAACATTTTTTACAAGTTTTAACGGATCTATAAACAAATGAATACTCTTTGTAATATAGTACCACACCATGTGAGAGGTAGATGTGGAATTTAATGCTTCGTTTGAATATGGGTTTCTTACTTCTGATTGCATTCATCAATCTAATCACATCAAACAGATAAAGGGTAGTGGTTGGAAAATTATCATTGTGATGGTGATATTTCAAATTGATCCTGTTAGAAGAGGTTCATTTTCCACCACAATTGGGGCCGCTTGTTACCGACTTACCGTCCTAATTAATGGTGTGAAAGTCAAAATAAAGTTCGTACAATGAAATAAACGAAATCGACCGACACGAGTTTTGTGTTAAAGACTAAACAAAAATAAGCATGACCTAATATTAAACAAACGAATTTAAATATCTCTTTTCTATTCGAATTCGACTCGTATACGGTCTTAATTGTGAATCATCAAAATGTCATTTCAACAATAAACTCTCTCTGAACCCCCCCCCCCCCCCCCCCCACACACACACACACACACACACACAGCCCACACCCATACACGCACAATCCCTAACAGGGCCCCTCATCGCACCCCCACCGTGCATAAGCAAGCTTAGGACTGCAGTCGATCTCTTGCCCCAGTAGATTTGTATGTCCAGAGTCTTTTATGATGTTGGTAGCCTTTCGTGATGGGTTTGCAGAGATCGACTCGCGCCCGAGTTGGTGGTTCAAGGGAGGTGATGCAGTTGCCATTGGGAGCCTTGGGATTTTCCTGGCCATTCAGTTTTAAGAACTAGCCTTCTTAGTCTTTTCTCCCTGCCTCCTTTAGTCCTTGTTTCTGGTGTTGTGTGGCTCGGGTGTAGATTGTCAAATAGCCATTTAGCAGCACATGACATCGACCGGGACGCCTCAATTTTTAGAATTTAAATTTTGCACGATGCCAAACACCGCTTAATTTCTTGATATATTTGTCTATATATATGATTACTATCAAAGTTTTAATGACATTGTAACTCATAAAATAGCAACAACAAAAAAAAACACACACACACACACAAGACAAGTAACTCACAGATAAAAGTCACGGTGTAAGCCAAGTAATCTTGCATCAGTGACTTAGGATCTGTTTGAAAATAATTTGATATTCAGTTTTTTTTTCTAATTTTATAAACTGGAGAAAAAAATGCATTTGGCACATGGTATTTTTTTAGGACTAATTACACCTATGTCCCTGAGGTTTGGGGTTAATTACAGTCAAGGACACAAAGTTTCAAAATGTAACATTTCGTGACCAAACATGTTTCAAATGTATCAGCCGTGTCCATCCGTTAGGATTCCGTCCAAAAAGTGTATTTTTTTGCTGATGTCATCAATACATATTTTTAAAATGACGATACTACCCCTTTTTAAATTAAGAATTCAAGCCTTAATTAAAGATTAGGATTTTAAAACCCAAAGTTAGGGTTTTGTTGAAACCCTAATTTGCAAATTAGGGTTTTCCCGAAACCCTAATTTCCAAATTAGGTCCAATCCCTCACCCTCGGCAGCCCCTTCCCTTCCAGCCGGCAGTCCCCTTCCCCGTCGATAGCCCCTTCCCTCCCTGCCGGCAGCCCCTTCCCTCCCCGCCGGCAATCCCCTTCCCTCACCCCGACAGCCTCTTCTCTCCCTGCCGACAGCCCCTTCCCTCACCCCGGCAGCCTCTTCCCTCCCCGCCGGCAGTCCCCTTCCCCGCCGACAGCCCCTTCCCTCACCCCGGCAACCTCTTCACTCCCCGCCGGCAGTCCCCTTCCCCGCCGACAGCCCCTTCCCTCACCCCGACAACCTCTTCCCTTCCCGCCGGCAGTCCCCTTCACCGCCGACAGCCCTTTTCCCTCACCCTGACAACCTCTTCCCTCCCCGCCGGCAGTCCCCTTCCCCACCGACAGCCCCTTCCCTCACCCTGGCAGCCCCTTCCCTCACCATGGCAGCCCCCTTCTCCTCCGGCAGTCCCTTCTGTTATTCGCCGAACAAAGCAGATCCACCACCAGCGACGTCGCCGTCCCTCTTCCCCTCCATCTCTTCTCTTCTCCCCCGCAGCAGGGTGTGGCGATTGGGGCTTTCCTTGACCCAGAAGTGACAGAAATGGGGTTGGGGGCGGGGCGGGGGGCGGGGTGGGGGCGCGGGGGGGTGTGGGTGCTGGGTGTGGGGAGAGGAAGAATAATCAGTAAATTAAGTGGGTAATTTATTTTAAAGTCAGGGGTAATAAAGTCATTTTGTTAAAACCGTTAGAATTTTTAGGGTTCCGTTTGTCAATGGACATAAGTGTTACATTTTGAAACTTTGTGTCCTCAAGTGTAATTACCCCCAAACCTCAGGGACATAGGTGTAATTAGCCCCTTTTTTTATATAGTTTTGAAAACCAATTTTTAAAATAGGGTGTCTTTGAAAATTTTTATTTTGAGTTTCTAGCTTTGTTTTTTGTTCTGAGACCACCACCAACCCCCCCCCCCCCCCCCCCCCGGCACAGCCACTAGCCACACTCCACAACTGCCACCGCAATCACCACCATAGAAAAAATTCAAAATAATAATTGGATAATCAAATATTCAAAAGAAAAAACTCAAGATAAAAATCCAAGGTTTGTTTGATTTTGTTTTTGCTTTCAAATTTTTTTCCCAGTTTTGTAAACTGGAGAAAAAAACGTGTTTGCCACACAGTTTTTGTTTTTTTTTTTTCAGTTTGGAAAACCAGTTTTTAAAATAGGGCTGTTTTTTTAAATTTTCATTTAGGATTTTTGGGTTTTCAGTTTTGGTTTTAATTTTGAAACCACCACCCTCCCACCGGCCAAAAATGGGTAATCAAACACCCAAAAGAAAAAATTTAAAATAAAAACTGGGTAATCAAACACCCGTTTATTTTTGTAAAAAATCACAAATTAAACTAGTTTTTTTTTTTTTTTTGAAAACAGAAAATCAAATTTAGAAGTGATTTCAAACGCTACCTGGGTAATCAAACACCCATTTGTTTTGTAAAAAAAAAAACTAAATTAAACTGATTTTGATTTTTGTGTCTTTGGAAAAAGAAAATTAAAATTGTAAGTGATTTTAAACGCTACCTTAGTTTTTAATAAAGTGACATATGGACAACAAAACTAAGCAGAGACTCGTATGAAAGAAAATACTGGTTACAAAGGCAAAACGAATTAATGAGATTGTGGATGGAGAAGATGAGGCCAATAGGTTTTCAGTTGAAGAAGACGACGAGTGGGACATGACGGGCATTTTTATCAATTTTGCAATTTGGCATTACAACTTAATTTGCTTCGAAAAAATGGTTTTAGTATCTGTTACATGGAATGCTTATTTCTACAATCTCATATGCTTGTATACATTCCAATTGTTGCCAAAAGACTGATATATGGTCGTTGTTGCACCTTTAGCGACAAATCAAAGTGTGCAAAAATAAAGTATAGTGTAAAAACACAGCTCCATTTATCATAACGCCCTATATATGTAATTGAGAGATAAAAATTAGGGTTTTGTAATGTCTGGTTTTATTTGAATGTTCTGACCGACAGTTCCACTATGGTTATAAAATTTTAAAATTTTGGTTGGTCGATTAACTTTATTGATATTAGTTCTCAGGTTTTCCTTATTTGATCAAAGGAACAAAACAGTATTCTAATTATTATTCGGTTCAAAACCAAATTTTCGAAGAAAATTCCAAAAGTATTTTAAATTGTTACAGATTGTGCATGATGCATTACTCAGTAGAGAAAAATTTGGCTGCTACCTTGATTGGAGGAATCTTCCTCCTATCCCTTATATAGCGATAATAAATCGTCTCTAAATATATTTAGTGGTTTTATTTAGTAACGATAAAAAAATACTGATAATGATTTTCGTTGAAATTGTTAGAAGAAAAGTTACTAGAATTATTTAGCGACTATTAATTATCACTATACACGAAATTGAAAAAAAAATTTACAACTTGGATAGGAGTTAAAGTTTGTTCCACTCAGGAAATGAAACAACGTAAAAAAAGGCTGCATATGTTAGAAAATATTACTTAATTTAAGGTCAATTAAATAAGTTGGGCCTTTAATCAAATTGGACTTGTTACCAGACTACTAATTGAAGTAGTTTAGCAGAAAGTGATTTGGACTCGCAATCATTTGAGTAGCCCAAAAATACACGGTCCTCCTAATTGAATAGCCGACCAAAGGTTGGATTGACTTTCCATTTTGATTTTAATTTCCATTTGGTCAAATAATTTATTCATTGGGTAGCCCTTCTACCAAAAGAGGGTTATGGTTTTTATTAATGGCAGCCCTAAGGAAAGAATGTTCTCATATGCAAACCTGCATAGAAATGCCATATCATGTTGCTGTAATCCATTCCACTATTCGATTGGGCATAGCTGGAATCATGTCGGTCACCACTTCTGCAAAACTCCCTTTCCCCTATTTTCTTGGCATCCCTTCGCTTAGTTGAATCCTTCCCGAGAATTTCCAGGGACAAGTTATACATTGTGATGGGAGGGCGGTGAAAGATTCATCTGTTGGTGGTGGTGACCTAGACAGCAGAGGAAATGTGAGATAGGGACTGCTGCTAGGACGTGTAAATCCGAAGAGCTGAGAGGGAATCTCGTCTTTGAGGGTGAGAAAGACCCTTTAGAATGTGCGAACGAGCTTACTGTGACACTACCCTTTATCAAAGCAAAGCCTATTTTGGGTGGTTGAGCCACCGCTTCTAGCCTATTATGTTGTACTTCGGCAAAAATCTTCCATCCTTTTGCAGTAAGTGTCGCCAATTCATTTGGACAAATAGGTTATATCATGGTTTAGGTATTAAATTTTTGTTCGATTGTGGTTATGCGAACGTGCCCTGAAAATAGTCAATTATAAGCCGCATGGGAACACCTTAGCTAGTAAAGGTCTTCGCCAATCTTTTGAGGTCATTAACTCTAGTTTCTTAGAGGCCGATTGCAAGAATTAATTTCTTATGAGTTTTCTAGGTTGGGTGTGGATTTGATCGACCCGAGAAGGTAACCTATGATACCAACTGACCGTCGAATCAAAAACAAAAACTAGTGTACCAACCACAAACTATCAAGTAAGATAAAACTGTTAAACACTTGTGAACAATTGTTTTCTAGTGTGAGGGTCGGTTGAGAGACTATCAATTTTTTTTTTCAAGAGCGAAGATTGGAGACTTGTTAGAAAAGACCTAATTAATGAGATAATTATATTGCTTATCTTTATTATCACCACGGTTGATATGTTGAAATAATATTAGACATTTGCCATCCGGACTTGTTCATAAATGCTTTAGTTTCCAACAAACTAGTACGAGTCTACACCATATTTACACGTACTTTCCATGTAGCGTTCCCTACATTGTGATGTGAACATGCATATATGTAGTTCTTCTTTCTTGTTGCTGACTACCCAATTTTTTTCGATGAACATGCATATATGTAGCGTTCCGTACATTCAACATCTATGCAAGAGCAATTTTTAATTTTTTTTTTGTAGTTTATTTAGCTTAACTTGAGAAGAAATAATAGTACACTAAGCCACGTGGCATATCCTGGCAAGAGAAATCCAAACTTTAATAATTCTGCACGAAAGAACAAGGACCCGGGGACAAGCCAAGACCTGGTTCCCAGAAAATCTAGCATGGAAAATGGAACATATACAATCCCAGTCAGACTTGACTAGTAATGAAATACAAATTCCAAGTTAGAGTCAAACTTACATGAAATAAATAAGAATGCTCTTATGCAGATCTTAAAGTTGAATGAAGTTTTCTTCAAATTATGTTACTATGTTATCAGGTCCGGGGGCAGAGTCAGAAATATAATCGGAGGATTCGAAAGACAAACAAATTGACAGCGAGGGGTACAAAACAAAAAAATAATCTTGGTCTATTCTTTTTTTTTTTACAAAGACTGTGATGGCACAAAAAGTCAACAAAAAGAAATCTTAATACTAGGGGTGAGCACCTAACCATTCACACCGATCCGAATTATTCAAACCAAACAAATTCAATCTTAACCTTCTGAAAATCTTAATGGTTTGGTTTCAAATGTTTCAAACCGACCTTGTTTGATTCAGTTCATGGTTCATATTTTTTAAACTGATTTTAAACCGAACCGACCTATAATATGTTAATCTATTCATTTCATAATTTTCGCATAGATGGTGACCAATATCTCTTCTATATTTACTCATTATTTCTCATACATCAATGAGTACATATATTTGAATGTAACATGATTATATGTAATTTAGAAAAGCAAATCTTTAATTTTTAATTATTGTTGAATCTAATAGTTGTGTACAAAGGGACAACTTTTGTAAGTGAGTGTAAACCGATTCAAACCGACTAAATCGAACCGTTTAAACTAACTAAACCAAACCGTCCAAACCAATGGTAATTGATTCAGTTCAATTTATAATTTTCAAATCGATTGGTAACTGTTTAATTTGCGATTTGACCCTCAAACCAAACAAAATCAAATCGTGTTCATCCCTACTTAATACATTGGTATTACAATAAATAATATTTTCATACATATTTCAAATACGAGTACCCTATTTAAAAAAATTTATAAAAAAATAAAAGTTTGGGGGTGTGACCGTGGTCCCCACTCCTTGTGGTCCGCCCCTTACTAGGTCCATCGACCTTTTTGTTTTTTATGTTGAAAATAAATTTAGGCTGACACCAAATTCAGATTCTTTTTACTAAAACCACACTAAACAGGGAATCGTTTTTGTCTTAAATTGCCTCCTAGGTTCATTTCATACTCGGACTTCAAGAGAAAATGAAAAAGACAATTTAATTGATAGTACTCTCTCCATCCAAAAAATTAATTACATATTTTTTGAGATGTTCTAAAAAGTTGATTACTTTTCAAATTAAGAAAGATATTCGTTACGTGCTTTTACTCATTTTCTCTCTTCTTCTGACTCTCTCTCTCTCTCTCTCTCTCTCTCTCTCTCTCTCGGTAGAAGTCATACTTTAAATAAATGTGCGAGTCAAATATAATTAAATAATTTAAGACGGAGAGAGTAGTATAAATGGTAAATTACATACGGCACTCTTGAAGTTTACCTTAAATTACACACGGCTCCGCTTAACTTTTTTTTATTACACTCCACTATATTTTTTTATTTTTCATTTGACAGAGTTAACAGAATTAATAAAAAGACACTAATACCCTTCATGAAGAAAAAAACAATTTTCCCAACCCACCCACCTACTCCTCATACCAGTTCACCGCCATTACACCTGAAAATCCCACGCATATTGCCCATCATGCACACAGACTACACACACAAAACCAAAACAATCATCTCTACCCTCTTTTGTTAATTGTTAATCTCTAAGAATTTTTTTTATCTGTAAAACAAATTCACCCTTTGTATTTTTTTTAATATGGGCACGGGCCTGAGTAAGAAAAAGACCAATTTCTCCACTCCCCTTCCACTTCCTGACCCGTGCCTTCAAATATAAACCACCATCGAGCCAGAAAAGAACGACCCAGAAGAAGAAACTCTCAAAATTAAGATCTGAAAAGATCCATCAGAATCAAATCCAAATAATGTCAACCTAAAATCACGAATCACATGCATTATTAACTATTCACCAAGCGATCCTTTATTGCCGTTGTGGATAAATTGCAAAAGTCTGCAATGGTGGTTTTCGAAAGGAGACGGCGGCGATAGTGAAAGCAGAGATGAAGATAGATGGAGAGGGATGCGCTATGTATCCGCCATAGGGTGTGTGTGTGTGTGTTGACAGGTGTTTGCTTGTCTCTGTGATGACTTGTATGTGCCGGGCAAGTGTGAGTACTAATCATAAGAATGCTCAAAGACACATTTAAAGGGCAATTTTGGTATATCACAATAAATTATGTGGTGACCTAACTTTTACTAACAGACGCTTGACGGAATGTAGTTTTGTGCAAACATACTACAAATCATTGGGAGCAGAGTGTAGTAAAAAAAAGTTAGGCAGAGCCGTGTGTAATTTAGGGCAAAACTCAGGGTTCCGTATGTAATTTACCCTAATATAAATGCCAATATCCGTATTGCCACAGATAACAAGTATTGGGCCACCATATGGTCCACAACTAATCTGGTAGCTAACATGAGGTTTGGCCCACAACTAATCTGGTAGCTAAGATGAGGTTTGGCGTATAAAATGCAAATTAGTTCCTTTCGTCGTCCTGGTTTTATTTTTCATTCTTTGCACGCCTTTGGGTCAGAGAATGGTTGGTAGAACTGCAATCTAGAGTTCTTTGGTAACTCTAGAGAATCGGATTTCCAAGTCCACTCTACCCTAGGAAGCCAATTAATTTAAAGCTCAATAAATTAGCTAAATAAACACAAACAGCTAGCTCGGCTACGCTCAACTTTATTGTTTGGAAATACACCGCATGCTCAACTTAAATAGTTAAAAATGTTGTTGGGACGATGCTAACACAAGATATATAACTATAAGTTATCCACAATTTGAGTTTGGTTAACATGTATAGAACATATATGAGCCAGAAGGGGTACAGTTAAAGATAAACTTATCGAGATTGTATAACTTTCTCAGAAACATGAATCTTTGTTGAAGTAACAAGCCATTCAAATGTGGTGCAATTGACGATGAAAGTAATTTTTGCAAATCTTTCCAGGAGTAGTTTGATAGTGCCCTTTAAAGATTATGAAAGTGTACAAGATTACTACTAACAAAATCGAACTTTTAGCTATCCAAGTTGATATAATTTGGAAAGAGTACCCATAACAGGATAGTGAAAAACTTGATGTGTGTAAATGTAATTACATTTTCATTTTCATGGTTGTATAGTTCTAATGACGTCTCGCATCAGGTATAGAAGAACAATATGAATAATCCTACCAAAAAGCTCTAGAGTATGTATTTGGCTAACTCTATTTTTGGGAGAGGTAATGTTATGCGGTGGGAACATAAAATGTTGCTACAAATGGTATCAGAGCTGACTCTCAAAAACTTGGTATTTAGTCAGTTTATTAGAGGTTGGAGATGAAGGCAGACTTGAACGGGGCTGCTTCAATTGAGTGGTTGGTATTATTCAATTATGACTCAGAATGAAGATTTTGAGCTACGTGTAGATAAGGTTGAATTTGGGCTTTAGGTAAATAATAATACTCCAACCCCTAATTACATGACTGAGATAAATTAAGTGGCATCCTAACATGACCCTCATAAAAATTGATCGGGCTAGTAGTACTTCACCTTTTAAATTTACAGTAGTTGAACTTGAACTCTTGAACACCCAAATTTGCATTATTATTGTTATTATATTATTTTTGGCTTTGGGAAAAACTACTACCAATGATAACCATTGATATGATTCAAAAGAAAAGGATGAATATAAAATAAAAGCATGTGATCCAAGACAAAATATATTTAAAAAGTAGAAAAATGATATGATAGCACACTTTAGTAGGCTTAATTGGCAGAACATTGCACCTTCTTTTATTAGCAAAAGCGTCAAAAGAATACACGCTTCAATATCAATTAACCCTCTTGAAGGCTACATGCGTAAAGAATTAGCGCGCTCTTACATGAACCAAGACATTAATAATAAATACGGACAATAACCGTGTTCCAAATGTACCCAATAACCAAAATATACTAAACTCATACATGAAGCCAAAAACAAGTCAACAATAGCGAGCCAAAAACAATTAACCCTCTGTGCGCCTCACCACCATCGACTACAGAGATTGAACTCAACACCACTGCTGGACACCGCACCACTGCTAAACATAAGCTACCCCACCACAAGACACCAACAACAACCAGAAAATTTGCCAACCTATGAGACACTTTGTAACCGACTTTTCTTCAACCTCGCCATCGAGCACCACCATTCAAATCACAGCCCCATCAACATCGCCCCCACAAATCCACCTAATAAGACCAACTAAACCTGTCAACCACCACAGAAACCACCGTAAACCTCACTGGGATCACCCTGTCAACCACCACAGCAAACCACCGTAAACCAACAGAAGATAGACCACTTCACTGCCCAACCAACCACCAGAAGACATAGTACACATCAGAAGAGGCTGTTGGAAAGATTGTCTGGAAACAGAAACGAGAAAGAAAAAAAAAAGCTTCGAGGCTTATCTAATGCCATTTTCTTTAAAACGTGATTTTGCCCTCACTCGAGACAAAGTTTACTAATGGATTGTAGGCGAATTTATTCTCAGGATACAACAACTCCTGAGAAAAATTATGAATATCAATACCTAAAATCTCCTTGAAATCTTTGTGAATCAGTAGTAGATAAACTTTAGGAGATTATGGGAAGAATGTGACTTTTCTCAGCAAAATACATTGTGTGTGTGTGTTCAATTCCGGAACACATATATCACCGCCAAAACATGGTTGCAACTCTCGTCTTGCCATATAATTACGATTGAATATTAATTCGAAAAATTAATTAAAGATGATTAAAAAGATTGTGAAGATAGGTTTTACAAAACTCCTAAACATATGTGAAAAGCATTATGACCTGCACAACCCAATTCTTGGCCGGAATGCCCTGTGACCAAACTGTAAAAGCTTTTTAGGTAAATCGTGCTTTTTTTGTCGTAGGTTTGTTTGTTTGTAAGTTTAGATATTTATTGTATCTCCATATGCCACAAAAAAAAAAAGTAGATGTTCTTTGTGGTCTATTTATTAAATTTTCTTCAATGCATTTTATCGGATAAGATTATCATATGTCACCCCAGAAGTTAAGAATGTTAACCTCGTACGTTTTTCGATGGTGTATATATTATTATATTTATATATAATTCTCAAAAAGGTAAATCATGCTCTCTCGATGGGTCCTTTATAGAAGGAAACGTTATCCGATGGCAGTACACGGTAAATATCCTTTGTTTTTAGGGGTATATAATACCCATTCACCATATAAGTACCTGCCCGCCGCTCTCCTCCCTATACGACCCCAATTCCTCTTCCTCTCATCGTCTTCTCTCTCTCCGGTTCTTCTCTTTCTCTCTCCTTCTCCTCTCCCAACTCTTCCTCTTCCACGGTGGCGGCACAGCCGGCAACCACCGCCCGGATCTGCCCATCTCGTCCTGATTTCCTTCACTCACTCCTTGTCGATCCATTTCCATTTCATTTCCGTTTTTCTTGTTTCTTTCCTATTAAAAGAATCAGGAACTTTCTTTTTACGCTATAGTCCTCTCCTCGCAGCAATATTCACGATTGGGCGCGACAGTTGTACCCCTTCTGTAAAGAACAGAATTACGCTTCTGTCCTTTGCTCCAACCACATTTACTACTTACACCTCTTTGTATACAACACCTTTCTTTTTCGCACCCTTTTTTTTTTACCACCTCCTGTTATAAACAAGTCAAATTACCTTTGGACCCTTTGTTGCTGACGTGGCATGTCCACAAGTTTCTTCTTATTATCCGATGAGACCATCTTGCCCCTCTTATGAAGAGCACAATTATCTTTATTTGAGCCTTACTTGCTGACGTGGCATATCCGAGGATAAAAACGACGGCTGAGATGAGCCACCACCACCAGCATCCACGCCGAATCCTGACGCCACGTAAGCGCAAAGAGACTGAAGCCTTTTACCCGACCAAGCCGTCACAGCCACGGCCAGCGGTGACGGTAACAGCCAGCACGGCTTCGCTGTTCAAGCAGCCGGCCGAGCCGGTCCCGTCTAACCAGCTCTTAGCCGGCTACATGGCCCACGAGTTCTTGACCAGAGGCACGCTGCTGGGCCAGAAGTTTGATCCGGCCCGAGCCGTGGCCACGCCCTTGTCGCCAGCCGAGCCGAAGCGGGGGAAGCCCGGTTCTAGTCAGAGCCGTTTCGGCGGGGAAGCCGAGCAGAGCGGCGGCAAGTTGAAGCCGAAGAGGCAACAGAGCTATGCTGAGGTGGCGGGTCTGATGAAGAGTGACGGGGCCCACATTCCGGGGATCGTCAACCCTACTCAACTCGCCCGATGGATTCAGATGTGAAGTTGAGACAGCCTCTTTTTCTTTTCTGGGGGGCACGTGGCGGGATGTTATTGGTGGTGGATCTTTTGGTCCATCGTAAAGAATGCTGAGGCCTGCCTTTATCCTATTAACATCTCCATCATGGTCTTTCTCGAAATCTCTCGCTCGATGTTCAGCCGGGAGTTGACGTTTTCCGGTAACGGAATTTTGGCAAAATCCGGCAACTTCTCTCTGTTCTCTGTTGTAAATTCCATGTTGGTGTTGTTGCTCTTTTAAGTCTTTACTATTCGCTTTTGCATTTAACATTTGTTGCGCGCATGTGGTGTTAGTTTTGTTAGAAACCGATGGTTGGGTTCGGTTGCTCGAAAACGTAGTGCAAAACTTCCTGCAAATGATCGAGTATGCGTAGTTACACTGATAAATGGGTACGTGGGATCGCATGATATATGTGTCAGGGACTCAGATTTGTCTGCGGTAGGAAGAGGAGCAAAAGGGTTGTTGCCTAAACAAGTGGGTTGTCATGCATGCAAACATGTCAGTTTCGTAATAACTAGACGCTCTTCAAAAATAACTTAAGGTCATCTATACATGATGATGACCTTGTTATCTAGTGTTTTTTGGACCCAAATCCAAAGTTATGTACCGCGTAATTCATCCCATTAATCCTTACTGAAACTTTTATTGTAATGTATGCATATGGCTGATAGCATGCAGGAATGGAAATACTGAATGGTATGACCCTCTCAACACTTGGAAGTTCTAAGTTAGTTTCCTCACACATGGCGTGTCCTTGTTCCCGGGTTTTCTATTGCGTGACGTATCTAACTTCGAACCAGCAGAGTAGAGGGTAGTTAAAGAGTACTCTCTGTGTGGTGGACGGTTTGGTTGATCATTCGCAAATACAGTGCCCTGGCCTCCATATATGCTCTATGTCACGGACCGTTAGCGCACGAGCAGGCGCTTGATAGCTTAGTGCCGCACGGTCCGACAAAGGGAAAGAGTTCGTTCCGTTACATCTAAGTGGCCTTCATTGATCGTAAGGTAGACTGGGTGCTTAAAAATTAACTTTATGTGAAATTTATATGTATATCTGACACTGACAAATCTTATCATGGCCAATTTTGGTGTACCACTCATTCCTGTGAAAGAGTCTCTTTCCTTTCATGTGTGCCTAAAAAGAGATCACTTACTTCCAAGTTACAATGCGTGTCATGTTTACTTGTTGGCTTCTTTGTTTTCGTGTATTCTTCTTATGGTACGTGTGTTGTTTTGCATGTGTTTTCCCCGTCTGCTTGCATCGAGGACCCAACACCACAAAAGGTCAAAGGCAACACTTCGACATACAAATGTTAGTTTAACATTACATCTATTGAAGTGACAACAATAAAGACATTATTGTTTGAAATTGGCTCCATACGATGACACAAAGATTAGATTGTTGATTTTCTATGTTGTCTTTTATCTTTATCTGGATTTGTATATCGGTGCTTTGTAATGTTATATATTTCATGATTTCTTCACAAAAAAATGAAAATGAAAAACGGGAAAGACACAAAATGTTCTAGAGATTGCATTCAATATGGTATCCGAGCTTTGGATAATCATATTAAGCCAATTTCAAACATTGCATTATAATGATTAGGGTCCATATATCAAATCAATTTCTAACATTTACTTATAAAGATTTGCCTAAAAAAAGACTAAGAATTGATCACTCTCAAGATTAGAACATGTCTATCCTGACCAAAAGAGAATTTGGTCATACAAAATTGGTATCAGAGCCTAATCAAATGCGAGATTTAACCGAAAAACTCATGAAAATTCCTTATTTATTAAATCATATCACAAGAATTATACACTTATACCATGATGTTGAAAAAACTAAGGTAACATGATTATTAAATCAAATAATGGAACTCCCATTTTTGTCTTTCTTTTTACCTTTATATAAACCATATCATTTAACATGGTACTAGAGCTTTTCTTTTTCTTTCAAGACTTCCGAGTTTCATTTCCCAAAGGATGTTCGAGCGAATTTTGTCAGGGATATGCTGCTGACTAACCTCGGGTGCTTTTGTCACCTATCAAATTCTCTAACGGTGATTGCCACATGAATGATTACCATGCCTCTGGTCCCTCCTCATCTTTAGGTACCTGATAATTTTTTTTTTTGTTCAATGCATGCCTTTTTGCTCCAATTTGCTGGCACAAGGTACCCCCCCTCCCCTCCCCTTTACGTAAGTTCCTCATTCCAAAAAATGCTCTAGGTCCCCGAGCAAGTTTAGAATCTCCGCTTAAACCGTGGTCAGTCCATGAATTAACAAGATGGTCCATCCATGAATTCCTTTTTTTTTTTCCTGCTCTTTCCTCAACATTGGAGATCCAATCAAAAAAAGAAAAAAAAAAGAGAAAAGAACGTTTGTAGCCTAGTAATTTGTGGCCAAGTATTTTGGCTTCTATCAGAGATTAGGTTTTTGGTCATCTTTATCTTTATTTGCACTAGTACATTATATTGGTGCCATCTAATGCGTATTTCATGAAAAATAGTAAAGATGTAGACTCTAGAGTTTTGAGTGTCTTTTTTGTCTTTCATTTCACTTTTATGAATAAATTATACAATTTAAAAGTATCAGAGAAGGTTTTGGTTTAATTATTTTTGCTTGCATATTGATTCGCCTTTCATTGTAGTCCAAGTTGGACTTTTGTTTCTTTGTGCATGGCAATTCATATCAGTCCTTCCTTATTAAGTTCAATTTGCACTCTGTTAGTTTGTGCACTTGGTGGTGATGCACCTTGATTCGTCTGTCCACTTGTAATAAGGAGCTTGCATGCCATTAATGGAGAGTGTTAAACATGCTAACATTGTTAGACTCATTCTCTATCTGTTTAAGCTTTTAAGACAACTGATCTGATAAATAACAAAAACAAACAAAAAATTTGTCACCGAAAGCATCTCGAATGATGTAAAGGGTGCCAAAATAGCTCAAAATGTTATGGAATCCAGCCCCACACAAAACATATCGATAAGTCTATTCATCACTTACACAAACATTACTCCCCCTCTCGAGAATATATTTATCTACTTGAACATTTAGCACTTGGATTGCATGTAAGGAGTAGGGTCGCAATGTAAACTTACGAAGCACGGGATAAATAAATTAGTCAGACAAGGAGACTGAAAATATTGGACAATTCCTAAACAAATTGTTTTCGACTCCCAGTCTCTCATATTACAGCAGCTCATTTGAAAGAGGTTGGTTTTTATATATATCATTAACATTGCAGTCAGGGGCGGAACTACATATGTACGGGGGGGGGGGGGGGGGGAGGGGGGGCTATAACACCCCTGAGATTTTGAAAAAAAAAAGGTTTTTTTTTCACTCGCGACTTTCTCTCTCTCTCTCCTCCTCTCGGCTCTCACTTACACTCAGTCACTCTCTCAGTTCCCGTAGAGGCATCGATGGTCGACCTCTCCGGCTCTCACAGTGTCAGTCACTCAGTGTCTCCCTGCCACGGCATGGCAGTCGCCTCACCTCACGCTCACAGGCACCACTCACCGGTCACGGAGCCTCTCAGTCACCGGCCACCTGTCATCACGACTATCATGGTCTCAACTCTCATGGTCGACGGTCGGCGGTCGAAGCCCCGAAGGCCTTCCCCACCCCAACTCTGGCCAGATCTAGCCTAGATCTACGAGCCGGCGGACAAAGTGACTAACCTCACTGGTTACGGCGCCTGAAATTCAAGCAGATCTGAGACTCCAAGTTTGAACTAAAATGCTTAGATTCGGGTAGTGAGTGATTTGCCTTTAGATCCTCCAGTTCAAGCCGACTCTTAGAAGCTTTTTGGTTGTTCGTTTGATACCCACTCATCAGTAGGTAAAATCCTGCTTTGGTGCTTTGCAATCTCTCATAATCTTATGAACAAGTCTTGCATCTATACTGTATTGCTTTCACAACTTCGTCAAATAAGTTAGGTTGTTGTTTACAGCTTCAGCTATCAAGCTCTAGGCTAAGACGATGACATCAGATTTGCTTAACTAGTTATCGACTACTAATGGTATGCTTTTGTTTTATCTATTAGCAGTTCCAAGCGACATTGCGACAACGACGCCATTCTGATTTCTGAGGACTGAGGTCAGTGTGCATTTTGAACAATTTATTTTACTATTGAGAATTGATTAATAATTTTAGGTTGTTAGTTGTACATATGAGAATTTAGATTATTAATTGATGCTTTATGTCTATTAATCGTGCATTGAGCACTTGAAAATTGAGATTGTTGATAGAGGATGTGACCCAATTGAATTTTTACCCCATTTGAGCATTGATTATTTGATTGATAATTTTAGGTTGTGTTAATTGTGCATTTGAAAATTAAGATTATTAATTGTTGATTATAGGTTGTATTATTAAAAAGTGTACTTTTTTTGTGTGTTATTTTATTTAAAAATATTTATTTCCTTTGATATATTTTTAACCTCCCTGAGATGAAATCCTGATTCCGCCGTTGATTGCAGTGAGAGAGTCGAACCCTGCATCTCTAAAAAAAACAAAATCGTGGTACGATTTTGAGAAATCTATGGCTTTGTTTGTCTTAACAACATAGACTTTTTGGACTTACAGGCTCGATAAATTCTTCGTACCATAGTACACCTACTTTAACCTATATTCATAACCTATTACAACTATCAGACGGCTTCTTTTCTTTCTAGTTTCTACCTATACGTCTCAGAGCTCAACGTAGGGAATCTCGAACGGGACAAATCAAGCAACATTCAAAGTGGGCTTTAATAATTGCATGATGTATCTAACTTTGAACCAGCAAAGTAGAGGGTAGCTGAAAGGTACTCCTTCGTGAGGTAGACGGTTTGGTTGACCATTCGAGAACACAGTGGCCTGGCCTCCCTGGTCTAGCTACTATTGCTTGCTAATACAGTGGCCTCCATGTCTCATAACGTAGACGGGTGTTTAAAAACTCAAGTGTGAAAATTTGTTCCCAAAGAAAAAGTTTTGGTTTCTATCTAAGTTAAAAAAAATTCTTTCTACATCCTGTATAGCGATAATTAATAGTCGCTAAATATTTTTAAAAATTTTTATTTAACGCTATTAAAAATTATCGTTGAGTGTTTAATAGAAAAGTCACTAAAAATATTTTAAAAATATCACTATATACTAGATTGGAAAAAGGTTACCATAACCTGAATAGTCGCCAAAATTTGTTCACTTATATATATATATATATATATATATATATATATATATATATATATATATATATATATGGCACCGACAAAACTTATGGTGGCCAATCTTGGTGTACCACTCATTCCCGTGAAAGAGTCTCTTTCCTTGAATGTGTGCCTAGAAAGAGATCACTTATTTGCGTGTCATGTTTGCCTTATTGGCTCTTTTGGTTTATTTATTTTCCCTACGGTATGTGTGTAGTGCATGTATTCTCCATTTATTTCTCCTTATACTTTGTGCTTGCATCAAGGACCCAAACACCACAAAAAGTCGAAGCAACACTTTGAAGGACCAAACTGAAAACAATTGTGCTCGTTCTTTAATATCTTAAGTTTTTAGAATAGTTGATAACTTAATATTATGATATTTATTAGAGTGATAAGGAGAAAGGAAAATTTTGAAACTCATTTGATATGGTTACTTAAGGGTCTGTTTGAAATTGCTTTCAATTTTAATTTTCTATTTAAAAAAATCAAAACTAGTTTAGTTTTTATTTTTTATAAAAACAAATGAATATTTGATTACCTAGTTTTTTCTTTGGTAGTGGTTGGGGTGGAGGTGGTGGGAGTGGTGGGGGCGATGATTAGTGGCGACGCCGGGGGAGGGGGTGGTCTCAAAACAAAAATCAAAACTGAAAACTCAGAACTCAGAACTCAAAAATGGGAGTTTTCAAAAACAATTCTGTTTTAAAAACTGAAAGAAAAAAAAAAAGAAAATTGTGTGTCAAACGCGTTGTTTTCTCCAGTTTACAAAACTGGAGGAAAAAAATTGAAAACATAATAGATTTCAAATGCTACCTAGGTTGTCCCTTTTCGATGTTATTTTTATCTTCATCTCGCACATTAGTCCTTTGTAATCCAAGTTTTTAGTAATATTGTTGGACTCATTCTCAAGTAACTTAAATTTTTAGAGCAACTGTTAATTAACAAAAATAAGTTAAAGTTTTGTTATAAAAAACATCTACAGTGGCACAAAGGGTGCAAAAATTGTCAAAAACGTGATGAAAGTAGTTACTTACACGCATGCTACTTCCCATCTCAAGAATATATATTTATCTACTTGAACGTTTATCACATGGATAATTCCTAATTGTTTCAGACGACTCAGATGGCAGCACTTTTCAAACTAGTTTAGTAGTATTAAATTATGAACTTATTATCTCCTCAATTTTTTGTTATCTTTTTACTGTCAACAACTTAAGAATATTTACATTACAGATTCATGACAGGTGCAGTTTTGGAATCCTCCCGGCTTAAGGAAGTTCACTGGGATGGTGGACAAAATGATGCTTTACAACAAAGTTGGTAGACTCCTATGTGCTCTGGTAGAAGGATTCACCCGTGAGATTGGCTATGCCTTCCAGAGACTATCTCTGGTAGGGTGCCTCCGCGACTAATCTACGTACTCTGGCGTTGGGGGTGTTTGGGGGCATTGTTTGGCTAGTTTAACAGTTAGGCTGGTCATGAATGATTTGCAAACTAATTGTCGTATTATTACGAGAGTAGTTAGGCTTCAAGAAAACCCTTAAAATGTTTCCAAGAAATCAAACTCTTGCCTTTTTATTACATTTAAAAAGTAGGGTCATTACTGTCGTATCTAGTTTCTACTAACGTAGTTTTTTCAGATTAAACCAAAAAAAAAAACCAAACCCAAATTTATTGCATAACTACGTCCTCGCGCTCTAGCTTTTAATTTCTGTATGGTGATACCAACATTGACTTGGCCTTGACTAATGATTAAACTTGACTTGTTGGTACTCATGTTATAACTGGTATTTGCTGCCGCGGAATAAATTGGATAACGCGCTCGATAAGGTATGAGTTTGGTAAAATAAGAAAAATAAGATAAAAGAGATCTTCTAGATCTTTTTCTTAAAATTCCCCCTTGGCCCACTTAGACAGGGCCGTACCACCCACATGACTGGTGGGGGCCACGGTACACCCCAACTTTTGAAGAGTTTTTTTTTTAATATTTTTTAGATAACGGACAAAAAAATTATATAATTATGAAAATGCTACTATATATTGTAATATTAATTAATTAAGATTTTATTTTGTTATGTTTTTTACTCTCTGTGCCACCGGCCTCTCATATATTTGTCTTTCTCATTCCCTTACTTCATCTTCATTCTTCCAAATTTTAAAACTTTAGATTACCCAAAAAATAAAAAAAAAGTAGATCAAGATTAGTTCTTTTCTTTTTTTTTTAGTTTAAATCTCAAAATATATATTAAGTTATACGGTACTATTATACTCATTCAATTGATAATAACATTTGTAATATATCTATGCATTAAGAGCTAAGCTTATTTCCTGTAAGATTAGTAATTTATAGTTGACTAACCTTATCACATTAAATAGATAATTATAAATAGTAAAATTAGATGATTAGTAGTCAAATTAAACAATCTATTAGTGTCACTATTGAGTCAATAGTCACGCTATGTTTTTGATTTTTTACATTTTATGCGAACTTGAACTTTCTAATGTTAGCCATAATTTTTTTTACCCTTTACGCTCGATAAGACTTTATGGGTCCCCTGCACTTGAATCATACTGCTCCTCGGTGAATATTTGAGGAAGGCTTCCGAAATCGTTAGGACTTCGTATGGTTTATGGTCTTGAGGTTGAGGGTCGATGAGAACGGAGGTTGAGGTCGATGAGAACGGAGGCTAGCTAATATAATACCATAGTATAATAACATGAACTTATTATTATTGTAGTTTATGTCCTCTGACATTGTACTCAAAGTAGCCAATGAAACCTGGCAATGTTATTGAGAATCTACATATTGACCGAAACTGATACGATCTTCATGGAATGTTCGTTGAGAGTCAAGTCAAGTTGGGGCACATCGTTTTGGCCATCTATTTGTAATTTTTACTTTCTTATACTTTCTTTTCTGTTGAATGAAAATGGTCAGAGTAAAATAAATAATAGGTGTCACCAAAGAGTGGCTTAACTATCATTGCAATAAGTTTTTAATATGATTTTTCCATTTTAGAGAATAATAATCGCACTCCATTAAGGAATCAAGTTGCCCAAACCAAGATAACGAGTTAGTTCACTTTTGCAGTGAAAATGTTTATTTATTTTTTTTTCCGGTAAGTGAATGCTACATGAAACGCAAAAGCTTAACTTGCACTGTATCTCAAGAAAGATTATGCAAGGAACAATTTCTCTCTTTCATTTGTTTATTGCAATCCAGAGGCCACAAATATGCTTGGGGAATGAGTACGGAGTCTTCTTTTGTAATGAATGGAAGCATGTACATGAGTTAATTATAACTAATTCCTCCCCATTAATTTTTTTCCTTCCACGCAAGGCTGAATTTCGCACAGCTTGTCACAAGTACTTTTACAAAAAAATACTCCGTAATTGAAAGATGATAGTCATACTCCAAAATTGAAGTAATGTTATTCCAATAATTAAAGTGGTTTTGCGTATACATAATTATCAAAGCCAAACTGAACACGAAACCATAAAAAACACTGGTTCGCGGTTCGTTAGTTCGACTTTCGTTCAACACTATTTATAGTTAAGCACTCCAAAAAAGAAGAAAATATAGATAATCAAATAATTTTAGGTAAAATATTTGTATGCTATGATGTCTTGTAAGAATAACCAGTAGTTGTCCCAGCAGGTTGGTCCATGCCTTGTGAACAAGATGTCTTCTGTTGGGCACTCAGCATCTTCACACACACATACACACACATACATATATATATAGGGGGTCGATCCACACCCACCGGTAGATAAATTTTTATATATCCACCCAACCGCAACACTTTGTTGCGGTTGGCATGATTCACTCCCCCCCCCCCCCCCACCCCACCGATTGTCCTTTCGCCCCATTCTTCTTCTTCTTTTGTTCTCCAGAAACATACATACCTGCGTAACCCCCACCGATTGTCCTTTCCCCCGTTCTTCTTCTTCTTCTTCTTCTTCTTCTTCTTTTGTTATCCAGAAACATACATACCTACGTGGCCCCCACCAATTGTCCTTTCCCCCATTCTTCTTCTTATTTTGTTCTGTCCTTTCCCCCATTCTTCTTCTTCTTCTTCTTTTGTTCTCCGAAAACTTACCTGCGTAAAGATCACGAGCTGGAAGTCCAAATAAATTACGTGACCATAAAACTTAATAACCACATCATGCCGTGATTTTAGCTTCAGTGCTAATAAGATACTCTCCATTCAGAATCAAGCTTAGGAACCAAGCAACTCAGCATTGCCACAAACTCTCTCGACAGCATAGCCATCAACGAGACCAATTAGCAATTTTAGTTGAACCAATTTCTCTGCTCATACACCTCTGATAGGATAACCAATTTAGAAGAGATTCCAAAGAGATCTTACGGCTAGTTTTTTTACTCTCCTAGTGTGGCATTGAAACAGAGCAGATGGAGCAATAGCATTTTTCGATACTCCTTCCCCAAGTGATCGACACAAGTCAAAAAGCCGAACCTGCAAAAAAGTAGAAGTCAAACAGTAAGCATTAGACAAATAGTTACGAGTCACACGAGAATAGCATGCCCACATATGAACACATAAATTCGCGTTAAGCAAATTTGGGAAAGGAGGGGTGGGGGCCACGGGGGGAAAGGACAAGGGCAGCCGCATTTTTTACCTGCACAACAAGGCAACCGCAACTAAGTGTTGCGGTTGGTTTATGGAGGCAATGATGCCAACCGCAACACTTTGTTGTGGTTGTGCTCTTTTGGACAATAATTCCAACCGCACCAAAGTGTTGCGGTTGGGTGGAGAAATACTTTTTTCCCACCGGTAGACAGGATCGACCCCCATATATATATATATATATATATATATATATATATATATATATATATATATATAGGGAGTTGATCCATTGATAGCGCTAGCAAATGGAGTTAAGTTGCAAGCGCGATCTGACCGTCCATCCTGAAAGATGGACGGCCCAGATCACGCCTTTTTCCAAAACTGTCAGTCGTCCGCGACATAGTGTCGCGGACGAACTTTTTTACCTTTTTGCCCCTCCACCCGTCCGCTACACTGTATCGCGGACGGTCCAAATATTTTTTTTACGTTTTTTTTAAGTTCGTCCGCTACATAATGTAGCGGACATTTTTTTGACAAAAATACCCTCATGTTCCATCCGCTACATTATGTAGCGGACAAGTTGACAGACACTATTTTTTTTCTTTCTCTGTCCTTTCTCTCATTGTCCTTCTGACATCTCTCTCTCGTTTCTCTGCTTTGTCTCGGTAGTGCACAGATGGGATAAAAGTTCTGGGAAACATTTGTTCTGTTCTTTCTCTCATGTTCTGCTTTGTCTTTGTGAATTTGGCCTTTTGGAAACATTTTTTCTTCAGATAATGTTTTTTGTTTGTATGGTTACCTAAATGATAAAAGTTTGCAGAAACAAAGTAAGAAAGAGAGGGTTAAACGGGCTCTAATGAGATACAGTGATGGGTTCGTGGGTAAGCAGCCATGACTGCCGTGAGTAGGTGAGGGCGAGGGGATTAGTGCACCTGTGTGTGAAAAAAGAAGGAGAGGGGAGCAGCATCAGGTTGCTGCCTTGCGTGAGAGTGCATGTGTGCTTGTGTGAGGGAGAAATGAACAAAGGGACACTGCCGTGAGGCAGTAGCACTGTTACTTGAATGCCTTTTCTTCGAGCCTGAATGCTCCGGCGCTGCTCTTCGACGTCTATTCTTCGCGGCTGAACAAGATCCATGCTATGAAAATTTGTGCTACATCCAGAACCCATAAAAGAAATCATGGTGAGAGAAAAGAAAGAGAAAGGAGAGATTGACGAGAGAAATGAGAGAGAGAACCATGTCAGAATTTTAATGAGAGAAAGGACAGAAAAAAAATAGTGTCTGCCTACTTGTCCGCTACATAATGTAGCGGATCGAACATGAGGGTATTTTTGTCAAAAACGTCCGCTACATTATGTAGCGGACGAACTTAAAAAAAACCGTCCGCGATACAGTGTAGCGGACGGGTGGAGGGGCAAAAAGGTAAAAAAGTTCGTCCGCGACACTGTGTCGCGGACGACTGACCATTTTTGAAAAAGGCGCGATCTGGACCGTCCATCTTTCAGGATGGACGGTCAGATCGCGCTTGCAACTTAACTATATTTGCTAGCGCTATCAATGGATCAGCTCCCATATATATATATATATATATATATATATATATATATATATATATATATATATATATATATATATATATATATATATATATATATATATATATATATATGCAGCTTTTCTTTGCAATTGTACAGGTAATCCAACCATACTTACACGTCAATCATCGGACTTGGAGCAGTTTTGTCCGGGCCATCAATGAAACCGAACCAGCTAAAGCTTCGGGTCACGGTAAAACCGGTCCTCCGGGCGATCCAATTCGGTTGTGATAACTATGCGCATACCTTTATAGCTTCTTTGTGAGTTTTTTTAGGAGAGAAATGAGAGAAGAAGAAAAGAGAGGTTGTTTTCCTCCTTTTTCTCTAGTTTGTGAGTTTTTTTAAGAAAAGAAAATTTGAACTTCTTTTGTTTCTAAATTTGTTCCCTCAAAATTGAAAAGAAATGAACTGGAAAAAAACTCTCATAAGTAACATTATAGTTATGCTCGTGTTACTCTTGAGATTTTTTTATGACTTTTAGGTTTTAGGATTTCTTATAGGAACTTACTATTTTACTTACAAGTAAATAAAAGTTGTAGATATTAAAGTAATTAGATTTGGATGTTGAGATGCTTGTAGTCAATTCACAGCTATTTTTTTTTTAAACTGTAACAATAATCTATGATATAAGGCTTATTACATTAGTGTGATATGTACTTTGTATGAAGTCGTTGATGACTAATGTGTTTTCCCGTTAAAATCATGTTCTTTTTTAAGACCATACATTCATACCTTTGTTAAAATTATCATAATATAGTATAAGGATATATACGTAATCGGATGTCTTTTCTTTTCGACTGAACTCACAACCAAGGGAAAATAATGGAATTTTATTTTCTCTCTTACACTCATAAATAAGAGGAAGGATAATTGTCTTCCCTTCTCTTCCTTTCTCTTATCTTCTCTCATCTCACAACTCTCAAACAGGATATTATAGAATATGTTGAATGGAGTACTAATTTTCGAGAAACTTAAGAGTTATTAACTTTCAAATACAGTTGTGAAAGTTTAGATAAGGCACTCATATGTAACACTGACACTTTCTGCATTACCTCTTTGCAGAAAGAACAATATTTATATTTACAAAAGAAATGTCAGTAGCCCAAATGGGAATGCCAATAGAACTTGTAACGTAGTTTGCCTGACAATTTGATCGTAGGTCCCAAACAATGGGAGTCGGATTCACTGCTGTAACTAGGGTTACAGCAAGTTACAGCAGAGATGCTGTAACTCTAATTACAACCATCCGACTAAATCTGACGCACCACATGCCGCCACATTATCAAAACAAAAATTCTCACACGGCAGACAAACTATCAGACTCTTTCTTCTTCTTCCTATCTTTGATCGGTGAGAACACCTCTTCTCTTCGGTGGCCACAACTCTGCTTTCGGCGGCAACACCTTTGGGTTTCGACACGGCATCATCTGTATGTTTCGTTTCCGTCTCTCACCCCCATCCCCTCCTTACTATCCTTTATTTATGGAGAAGAGAGATTCTGAAATTAACTAAGAAAGAAGTCCAAAAAGAGAGAAGAACTTATGTACGTGATCCACAAAGGGGACATGATTATAACATGCAATCTTCAGGTTGGAGTGCAGATTGATTCTTGGTTGGTGCGATTCAGTGAGGATAGGTTTTCATGGCAACACCCATGAAATTTTGATTGATTCACTCACATGAATCTTGTTTAGATGGATTTCAAGCACTACAAGAAAAATGACTATTAGCGACGGAATTTAGAGATGGAATCAATTCCGTCGCTAAAAGTCACCTAATCCGACGGAATTGAGCGACGGAATTAGGTTATGTCACTATTATGACTCCAAAATATAGTGGAGGGAAAAATTGTGCGGGAAAGAAAAATTTGCGACGGAACAAACGTTTTAGCGACGGAATCTAGTGATGGAGTTTAGTGACGACATTATTTCCGTCGCTAAATGTGTTATTCTAATTTTTAATTACAAAAATGCTTTAACTAATTATTGAAAAATAGCAGAATATATATAATAAAGCAAGATATATATATATATATATATATATATATATATATATATACATAAAACAAAACAGAAGGGAAGAGAACAAGGGGTTCGGAATTCAGTCGCACAAAAGAACACAGCAGTGGCGGCAACCGTTCGCACCGCCATCTCTCCCACCCCGTCGCGATTGTGGAGGTAACGTTCACCCTCTGAAGGTTTTTGCAAAGCCCCTTGCTCTATCTTCTTTCAATAATGGCTTTGATTTTTGTATGAAGCCTTAAAACCTTGATTGACGTGATAATTAAATTAGGGTTCTTGTTCGTTTGGGTCTTCAATTTGCCGATTATCCTCTGACTCTCATCTTCTTGCCAGGTAATTCTTCCTCTTCCTCTCACTCTCACTCTCACATCTCAATCTCTTTCTCTAGTTTTAATTCCTCTCTCATTCTCTTTCTCTAGTTTTAATCCCACGTATGTTTTTTGTGATACTTGTTTTTCGCTTACTTAAGGATCCACGTCCTAGACCGAAATGTAACCAGAGTACGTTTTTCCTTTAATTTCATCGACAGGAAGATGTCCGAGGTGGACGAGAAGGTTTCTTACACTGTAGTTCATGACGAGAATGGGAACGTTAAACTCGACTGCCCCATAATTGGCAAGCAGTTCGCCGTCGAGGAGATCCCTGCTCAGGTAGTCAGTCATTCATATCGGGGTTTCAATTGCATATGCAGTAATTTGTATATTGTGATACAATGAAGTGCGTCCAGATAAAGTTGGACTAATATATCCTAATCCTGGTATGGTTAGTCCAACTTTATCTTCAATTTGTGCTGAAATGCGTTTTTCATAGAGTTGTGATTCGAGGTAGGTACTAAATGTCTATTGATTTAATTTAGCAACTTTGTGCAATATTTGTACTTCCAACTTTTGTGTTTGCCTCTTTTTGACCTTTTCTTTTTTACTTTTTTATGGTTTCTAGCTTTATCTTGCCTACATGTATCTCTGGGTACTTGTGGGACATAGGGATTATATAAGAATCACCTGTTTATAGAACGTGGTCCTTTTTTGGGGACGTAGGAAAGAGAGAGAGGTCTGTGTTTTGTGGACAAAGGAATATTATCTGTGTTTTCTTGATTATTATGCTTTAGACTGCTTTTGTAACCCTTTTTCTATTACTTCTGGAGCTTCCTATGCTTTGTTTGTTGAAACCTCCTGATTGCCACACTTATGATCCAAGTTTGCTTTCTCTCAATCAGGTACTGATTTCTTTTCTCTTGATTTAGGTGTTGAGAAAACTTGTCGATGATGCATCGAAGTTTTTGAACGATAAAGTAACTAAAGCCGTTGTCACGGTTCCTGCGTACTTCAACGATTCCCAGATGACTGCAACAAAGGATGCTGGTCGCATTGCTCGGTTGGAAGTTCTCCGTATTATCAATGAACCCACTACTGCCTCACTGGCTTATGTTTTTGAAAGGAAGAACAATGAAATCATTCTAGTGTTTGATCTTGGTGGCGGCACGTTTGATGTTTCAGGTAAACGTCGTTGTGTTTTTCAGTAATTTATGGTTTCGGTTCAACTGTTTAAGGTGTTTTATATTCCTGTAGCTGTTTTTGGATTTACCACTTACGGAAGTTTACATATTGTTAATTGCACTTTCTGCATCCTTTGAATTTTTTTAACTGGAACTAGCCATGCCTTATGTATTAGCTGGAATTGATTGCACCTGTCAAAGCCTTGTCGTCTCCATGGAGAATAAATCGATGCGTTACTTGTAGTGAGTCAAAGTTTAGCTGGCTCCTTTTATATTAGGCCAACCTAGTCCAATAGCCTTGTAATTGTGCTGCCAATTGTGGCAACCATAGTTCTCCCATCCATCAACTGACAGGGACAAAACCTCTTTTATGTGCCTGTAAACTTTGACGAGCTTTATGTTCTCCTTTTTTGGATTCATAGACAACTTGCTTCTCTCATACCTTAACCGTTACCTTATCCTGTTGATATGTGTTTTAATCTTAATGCTGAATATTACTTCCCTTAAGTGTTCTTGTTTTGTCTCTTGCTTTATAGGATTTCAAAGTCAGAGCTACTTTTTTCAATTTTTTTAAAGCACCCTCTTCTTTCTGAATAATTGTTCATTTACACCGATGAAATGTGTATCCAGATGCAACAATGAGACTTGTTGAGCTAAGTAACATATTGGTCATTTTTCTCATCACTGGCACCCTAAGATAGGGTGTTTGGAGTGCCAAGTGTGCCAATTGTTTTGGTGATGGTGTAATGGTACTCTTTTCAATGGATGTTTCATCTATGTTGTTGTAGTTCTTGAGGACCTGAGGTTGGTGATGGAGTGTTTGAGATGTTTTCTACCTCTGGAGATACACATTTGGGTGGTGACGACTTTGACAAAGTTCGTTTTGTTTGCCTGTCACGGGTTTGACAGTCACTTGTTACGTCATAATTGACTTAGAATTTCTGAGGCCATTTGAATCTTTTCATTCCATGCAGAGAATCATTGATTGGATTGCTGCAAGTTTCAAGAAAGATGAAGGCATAGATCTTTTGAAGGACAAACAAGTTTATTACAGCCACTGCTGACGAAGGCAAGTTTCAATATTTGCTGCAAGTTGCTGTAATGTCGTTTTTCTCTTTTCCCCAGTTTGCCGTTTATTACAGCCACTGCTGGTGGCCCTAAGCATATTGATACCACCCTTACGCGAGCAAAATTCGAAGAGCTATGCTCAGATCTGCTTGACAGGTACACTTCCTATCTCTTTATTTGGGGGTCAAGTGGAAGCATTAATAATTACATGAAAAGACCTCATCCAACTTCTGCTTGCCCTTTGACATTATAATATGGGGATTGCACTAGGAACAAGATTTAAGCATAGGCTGTGCTGTGATTATCGGTTTACCTTCTCTCTTTTACCATCTATTTAGGCTTAAGACCCCAGTTGAAAATTCTTTGAGAGATGCCAAGCTCTCTTTTAAAGATCTTGATGAAGTGATACTTGTTGGTGGTTCAACACGTATCCCAGCTGTTCAAGGCCTCGTTTAGAAATTGACTGGAAAGGAACCCAATGTTACAGTCAATCCGGACGAAGTTGTTGCTCTTGGAGCTGCAGTTCAGGTATATGCAACTCACCTTTTCTTCTTGTAGTCCTGATACTCTTGTGTGGCTCCAATATACTGACTATCTAGCTTTTAATTTTGTGTACCGTTTAGGCTGGGGATGTTAGTGATATTGTCCTGTTGGATGTCACACCGCTGTCTATTGGGCTAGAAACTCTTGGTGGTGTTATAACAAAGATTATCCCAAGAAACACGTCCTAGACAGAAATGACAGGATGCATATGCTGTGAGGTTTGATGAAATTAGTTCTCAGGAGACCAACTCTTCCTTGTTAGATTATGATGCAGCAGAATTGTGGCGACAAACGCCTGGCGTTCGCAACAAGAAATGACGTATACATGGTACTCGCGAAACCGCATGAGATGCCAGGGGATCAATGCATATTTCTGTGGACCAGCCTCCAGCCTCCGAAATGCTGAATATTCAATAAATGCTCAATATTAAAACTCAATTGTTAACTTTTAGTGGTATTAATTGAATAAATGCTGAATATTTGTTATCTTCAGTTCATTGTGGGATGTGGGATTATTATTGTCACAAGTTGTTGCATTAATTAAGAATAGTATAATCTATTTTTGCATATTATATCATTTTTATTTTCAAAATTTTTAGCTCCTAAATATGATTTTTGTGACGGAATTAGCGACCGAAAAAAATCATTTAGCACCTAAATATGGTTTTTGCGACGGAAAAAATTATTTAGCTCCAGAATATGATTTTGCGACGGAAAATTTGTTCTGTACAAAATTTGGTGATGGAATTTGCGACGGAATTTCCATCACTAATGATAACTTTTTGAAAAATGCATAAAAATATATTTATTTATTTTTAAAAAAGTTAATTTTCTGAAAATTGGAAAATAATTTTAGCGACGGAAATTCCGTCGCTAAAGGATGACCAATTCCGTCGCTAAAGACAAAGGCATTACCGACGGAATACTAATTCCGTCGATAAAGCCTTTAGCGACGAGGGTTTAGGCGACGGAACTTTAGCGACGGAATTTCCGTCGCTAAAGGCTTTACCGACGGAATTTGCATATATAGCGGCGGATTTTTTCCGTCGCTAATTGTCATTTTTCTTGTAGTGAAGAAAGATGGATTCTAGAAAGAAGATCAGGGAGCTTTCTTTGGAATATTTGCCAGATTTTGACAACGAAATGGTGCCCTCCGTCAACCTCCAGACATTGTGTTTTTGGCATTTCTTTGTTTTGATGACATGGCGGCATGTGGTGCATCGAATTTAATCGGATGGCTGTAACTAGAGTTACAACATCTCTGCTGTAAACCTAGTTACAGTAGTGGATACGGCTCCCAAACAGTGTAGCTTTGGTTGTAGTATATATTAAAACAACAAAAAGGGCAAACCAAAGGTGGTTGCAGTAACTTGGGTAGCGTTTGAAAACCATTTAGTTTTCTGTTTTTTCTCCAGTTTAAAAAAAAAACGAGTTTGGCACATAATTTTCTTTTTTTTTCCTTCAGTTTTGAAAGCCAGTTTTTTAAAACAGAGTTATTTTTAAATACATTTTGGAGTGTTGAGTTTTGCTTTTTGTTTAAAGGCCGCCACCGCCAGCCGCCACCGTCAACTACCGCCACTGGTAGCCGCCAGTCGCTACCACTGGCCACCCTGCCGGCCACTGCCACGCCCTTCCACCGCCACCCCAACCACTAAAAAAAACTGGATTATCAAACGCTCAAAAGAAAAAAAATTCAAAATAAAAATTAAATAATCAAACACCCATTTATTTTTGTAGAAAAATAAAAACTAAACTGATTTTTATTTTTTTCAAAACAGAAAACCAAAATTAAAAGTGACTTCAAACCGACCCTTGGTTTGTTCAAAAAAAGTTGAATTGTTCATCTCTCCAAGCGATCAACATGCGGCCATAACTATCTTGTATCGTCTCCTCCACAAGTGGTTATGCTCGTGCAAATTTCACATTCTGAGCTGTCGCATTATTAAGAACAGCTAAGCTTATGAGTTACGGTGTAAAGTACATTTGCGACTGTAATATACGGTGTAAAAACGGTGCCACAAATGGAGTGAATGAGAAGACCAACAAAATGAATATAAATTGATTCTTCGATCTGCATACAATGTTGTCAAACACGAGAATCATAATTACAAAAAAACGACTTATCTACAAGTAGGGTTACTTTCCCCCTAAACACTAGAATAATTTGAAGAAGAGGAGGGGGGGAATCATATCTAAATGTTGACACGAGTAGGACTACAGCCTTTTGCCTTTTTTCTGGGAAGTCTTAACAAGAGCATCACAAATGTCTCTTTTTCGTTTCCCGTTGTTATTTTGGTGGCCGTTGGAGATGTTGTTGGGGGTGATGGTGGTGTTATTGATGTTGTTATTGGTGGCGGCGGCGGAGGCGTTATTGCCCTCCATGCTTGCTGAACTCTTGCCTTGAAGCAGCAGGCAATTCTTCACAAAGAACTTCAACTTCCATAAGGTGGATTCGCTCTGCGTAAGGTATGATGATGTCATAACTTGCATGTATTATCAGAACAATAAGAGCAATTATTAGAAGCTATACGTATGAAAACCTGTGCATCCATGTCAAGATCCACCTCTTCAGATGTCGCTAGGAAGCTTGGGTTGTTCTCAGCGACAATTTGCAGGGCCTTGTTCAGATCTTCAGGAGACAAACGGGTGAGAGCCGTCCCAAGTCGTCTCTTCTCTTCAATAGACATCCTTCTAAAGATGATTTCAGAAGAACTCAGATATGGATACCACCGAGATGCTAAGACAGTAGACTTTCTTATTTGTTAAAGTAGTTGAGTCAGCCACATGCACATTCAAGCATGTATAATTAAGTGAAGAATCGAAGTTCTAACAAATTTGAAGCACATCCATGTCCCCACAAAAAATTAACTACAGTACTGCCAGCCCTCACCCACCACCTGCAAAAACCAAACTTCACCAGGAAAAGATCCAGTATATCGTTTACATACTGTACCAGGAACAGTCCCTGCTATCCATGGCATGTCATTGTGCCCTACTCAAGGCTTGAATTCTCCATTGAAGAATCCAAGTTCTAACGAATTTCAAGGAATGCACAATGTACTGATAACCTGCCACTGGAATTTGAGAAATGCAACTATTTTGTCACAGAAGTTTCACATCAACATAGCATCTTGTAATAGTAAAACATTAAAACTTCAGGGTATTTTGCATTTTGAAACAACTGGACCATAATTGGCCTGAAGCGATGGAGTGGGGTGGAAGGGATCAATTTTCCAATTGTTTTGAAGACATTGATGGATCTCCAATCAATGTAATCGTAAAAACCAAAGAACTGGAAACAGATATAGTTTATTTGTAATTTCAATAGTTGTAATACTCCCTCCATCCCTATATAAGTGAGCTCCTTTCCATTTTGGGATGGACCAAAATACGTGATCCCTTTCTAAATTTGGACAAAGAAAACTTATTTATTTCCATGTTTACCCTTCCCCACACACCATAGTCAACTGACAACCTCCTGTTTCTCTCTCTCTTGCTCTCTTCCTCACGCTTCAGCCACCACCATCCGTCTCCCTTCCACCACTAGCGCCATTACCCTTAAGTTATGACTACTCTCCCTTCAACCAACACCCCTGGGAATCAGGATTGTGAGTTTAAGTCTTCGATTCGATTTCAAAATTGTTAGATTTGATTTTTTGAATCAATAAAAACTTATATAAGATTTGATCTAATTTTCAGATCAAAAATAATTTTGTGTTCCAGAAAACAGCCGGTGGTGACGTTAGAGGGTAAGGACAAATATTGGTAGCTAATGTGATGGTTTGAAGCGGTGAAGGTGGGTGTGGTGAAAAATTAAATGGCCACCGCCTTAGCGTATGGGTGAATAATAGGCAAGCTAGGGCGTCAACTTTTTCCAAACACCGATATGCCTAAGCGAGTGGGCAAGCGCCTAAACAAGACATTACCAAAACAACAGAGATCCAGCAAAAAAAAAAAAAATTTGGCTCAAATATCCATATCGATTTCTGGATTCAATTTTAGTCAAAGCCTTGGTTTGAATGTAATGTAAAGCTTGTTTTGAAAAAGACCGGATATTGGGAATTGTTTCCATTCCTGTTCTCAGATGGTTGGTGATGTTTGTGGCCCTTTTTGTACATGGTTTATTGTATAGGTGGCAATGGTGATGGTTGTTTGAGGGTATCTGCTTGGCTCTGGCGCCTCCCCGCGATGTTTGCTTCTGGACTAAAATAAAAAAATAGTAGAAGATCACCAATTGGGTTGTTAACACTGCTGCAAACGAACTTACCAGAAATTTGAGAATTCTGAGTAAGATTCAATTCACACTAATTTCCTAGAAACTTGTATTTGCAATTTCATGCTCGACTATTCAAGCTTTAAACAACACAGAATGGCAGGCTTTGAATCCGGCAGCATCTTGTCTCCGTTTCACTTAGGCTTACAAAAAGAGAATACTATAACGGAGTGGTACAGGTACAGGTGTGCAACATTATTGCAGAAGACCCTGAACCAAACAAGGAAATAAGAAAGGAATGGAGAAGAAGAAATTGAAGTCCAGAACTGGCTAAGAATGGATAATTTGGATTCAGTCTAGTGCTTCACAATGTAATCGTGTATTACAGTTTTTTGTAGATGCACTGGTCAATAAACTGATAAAAAAAAAATTTATGCAGAGGTACAGGGGTGCAAATGTCATTACTAGAAGCCCAGAACGAAACAAAGAAATGAGTGGACAGACATGGCACACCCTAAGAATGAGAAAGAGAAGTTAGAGGATTAAGGTCGGGCTTAAAAACTAATTGTTCATCCAAATGTTTCTACTTATATATCCCCATTACAAAAAAGAACCTGCCTAGATAGCGTGATAGTAACGACCAAATCTCTTATTCCGTGCCTGATTCCTCAACTGCACTGCAATGTCAATAGAGCGCCCAACAAAAGCTTGTGATCAGAGGGTCATAGCACACAAGATTGGCCAGGTTTTCTAAAGTGTAATTCATAGAAGTCATATTAATGAAAACGTAGGATGCACAGTGAAGAGTCCATGTTGGTTGCATATTGCATAATGATCCTTCAGGGGCACTCACAATGACGGTGAAAATTTAGTTGGCTGGAGTTTTCCTTTTTTCTTTTCTCTTAGAGAGAAGCAGTACTTAGCTCTTATGACTTGTTACCAAATAACTTTGGCATACACTGAGACAAAGCATAATGTATTATGTGAAGGTATTGAACCACCCCAAATACTGAATACATCTAACTGACAAATTCAACATTTTGAAGGACAATGGAAATCAGTACACATTACAAATAGAGTTCATGGCTCAGAACATACCTGCATCTCTGAATCACCTGCTCTCTGAGTTTTTCCAAATGCATATCAACTTCATCAAGCTGAAAAAACTCAGAATGATCTCAGAAAGCCAGTTCCAAACTTCAATCGTCGAAGGACCAACATACTATGACATATGGGGCTGGAAATTTATGAATTCAGACCCAATATTTTCACGTAGAAAGTTCAATAGAGTATTTGGCTACCTCAATACTTAAATCCCTGGCCATTTTTGCATGAGCAGCTTCTTGAGCAAGCTGAATATCTAACTGTGCCTCTGCTTCTTCCTCTTTTCGCCTTTTTTCCTGCGAAGTCCAAGTTTAGAAACTTAGCCAACAGCATTCAATAAAACAAGATAACATACTATATCTTCATGGCCAATGGAATCAAATGTCTCAAAAACCAGAGCTCAGTTAACTAAAACCATCTGGTCATCGAATAGCATATTTACCTCTTCATCAACTTTAGGCAAAAGTTGCAGCCACTTCTCCTCAAATTTTGCCAACAAAGTTTTCGCCATCACATGGACGTCATCCCTTTCATCATTATATTTCATTGCGTTCTTAAATATCAATCTCACATCAGCACATACCTCCCGGACATTCTTATATCCAGAACCATCCTTGGCTTCCATTTTATTTTTTACCGTACTAAAGTCCATGGGCTTCTCAATCACCTAATATACACCATCCACAGAATCTTAGTGGAAGGGAAACTTTGTGGGAAAAATAAAACCATTTAAAGACAACCATGAGAGAAGTGAATGCAAAGTGATTCGGAGAGAAAGAACTACACACAACTAGCATATATGTTTTTCATCCTTGCAGCAATCCTTTATTTTTTTCTATAGTTATAACAAGTCAGAAATAGGTTGAAAAGTAAAAGATCCCTCTTTTTTGGGGAGTATAACACTAAAATTGTGTGTGTGTGTGTGTGTGTGTGATGACACATTTTTCGGGCTATTGATTAGTGTCGACTCTTGCATGACTAAATTCTGTCGTACATATATAACGACGTTTACTATTTCGTATAGTGCATTCATATTCCTGATTGGCTAAAAAATCAACTGTTAATTACGTCCACGACAACTTCCGATTAAAGAAACACCAATAAAATATCATACGACTATAGAAAATTTTCATTTCTACATAAAAATTTTGTACATTATATAATCAAAATTTACGTACAACAATAAGCGAAAAAAGGGTAGGATTCACCTTGAACCCATATGTTGTTCTCCCCCCCCCCCCCCCCAAAAGCCTCTTTTTCTTTCTTTTCTTTCCTGTTGGAGCCTTCTTTTGTTTCTTCCTCACTTCTCCTTCCCTTTTCTCCTTTTCTTTTCTGCTGAGAGAGTCCCCTCCCTTATAGCTAGGACTCTAGCTCCCCTTTTATCCTTCAAAATTGGCTAGGAATCCAAGCCTTGCACAATACTTCAGTTTGTTGTGATAAGCTTTATCTTATCACTTGGGAGTCACCCATTTAAAGTCAACTTAAGTTGGCATTTTACACGTGTTAACACTTCATCCGTCCATTTCTCTTCAAGACAGAAGTTTGAGACTTCTCTTCATGCACTCATAGAGTCATGGGCAGGTATGATAAGCCCAATAAGCCCCTAATTTATTGTCCAACCATGGATTGTGGTCAATGATTATTGGGCTTCTACAAAAAAACTTCTTCATTCTTATATGTGCTTATGTTTGCCCATGACATTTCTAGCAGGGATATTCTTTTTCCATTCTTTTTTTTTTGGCCAAAATTTGGGTGCCAACAAATGCCCCTCGTGATTTGGACTTTTTGGATTTTTTGCTAAAAGACCGAATCACAAGTAATTTGGCAACTCAGCTTTTGTCGTTCTCTCTTTAACTCCAGACGCTTCGAGCGGCAAACCATCTTGAAGTAGGTCACAAACCTTGCACTTCAATTGTATGGTCTCCAGTGCTTATGAGCTTGTTCTTGTTCAACACATTTTTTTTCTTCCTGCAAGCTTCTTCTTGTCGCTCTTGACCAACTCATCTATCCATTTGGTCTTTCTTTGCTAAAAGCCTGAGGCGTTGCAATATTTTTGAGTAAGTCATTGAGGTCCTCCGTTGTTACCTTAGAAGTACGTGTCTTGGATATTTGATACAAGAAGTAGATCTTGGATATCTGATACAAGATGTCTACATTACTCGAAAGACGAAGTCATGTAGATCAACTTGAAATTTTCTTTTGTCAAGATTCCTTTTTTCCTTTGAAATACTTCTTTTTCCCAGGAGTTGCACTTAAAAGTACGTCCCAAGCTGCCCGAAGGATCAATCCATCACATAGTTCAACAATTTTTGCTAGAAGAATTTTTTTTGAATGCTGTGATTGAACTTGAGGAATGTCCGAAGAAGCAAGTCATAATTTGAGGAATATGCCCCAAGCTACGTACGTACCTGAAGGATCAAGTCATCACGTAGTTCAACAAATTTTGTTAAAAGATATATTCTCTTCTTCTTTTTTCATTTTTTTATTGCTACGACTGAACCTGAAGAATATGCCCAAAGCTACCTATGTACCCGAAGGATCAAGTCATCATGTAGTTCAACATATATATTTTTCAGTAGAAAATAAATTTTCTTTTGATTACTATGACTGAACTTGAGGAATATACGCCAAGCTGCCTGCCTAGGCTGCCCTTTCAGGCTTTTCAGCCTAGCGGGCTATTTATTTATTTTTTTGCGCCTTAACTTTTGCCTAGGCCACCTTTTCAAGATTTTCAGCCTAGCGGGCTATTTTTTTATTCTTTTGTTTGCAATTTCTTTCTCATTTCAAGAGACATAACGTCACCAAATGGCAGTATAAGGTACATTCTTCGCATGCAAAATTAATCTCTTGTGTGTCCGGCATATGCTTGATAATGTCCCAATGTGCATTTGCTTTCTCATAACAAAGTCTTCCTAGATAAAGAGGAAGGAACAATAATGTACTGATGTGGTACCAACACATTTCTTTGACCTTTTTCCTTCAATGGACGAGTCATCTTTTCATTTCAGGACATCGCATGATAGTCATCATAGTGTCGAGCCCCCATTTATAAGTTGATGGTTCAGGCATACAAATGCAAGTGATAGCACATATATATTTGGGCACCTAAATAATTTTTCTGGACTGTTTTTTGTAATAGCTCCCATCCATGTTCAGGACAACCATTAATGAAATTGGCCATACAACCTTCATGGAAGAGTGCATGCGCATTTTCTTTGTTAGCATAGACTTGTAGAAAGTATCTTGCACTAAGGCTACCAGTAAAATCAGTTGTGCCAAGGGACCTTATCCAAAGGCAAAGAGCAGATGACGATTAGGTCCTTCGGTAGTTCTTTCATTTCGTGAGAACACATCCTAGCAGCACAATAGTATTGAATTGATTTTTCACCAACTTTTTGCAATATGTGTCACATGATGTCTGCTGGGAGTGCATCTATAAGGCCGACATGCTCTTTTAATTTCGCGAGATGGGATGTTTGTTCTGAATCCCGTTGATACTCTATGTTAAGCATTTGGTACTCATTCTTATTAGAAGTATAATTCTGCATAATTTCATTCATCACGTTGACAGAGGTTGTGCAATTCTATCAGGGCACACCGTCAAAGTGAATGTATTTTCCAAATATATATATCAATTTTGGGATGATTATATCCCCATCATGAATTAGGCGTTGGATTAATTCCTTCAAGATGAAGCACTTATCAATGGGGTGACTGATGACGCGATGAAAAGGGCAATAGTTAGGACTGCCATTATTTCCTTCCTTCTTGGGCCTTTTAATCTTCGGCAGAGTTATAAGGCCTTCCATCACCAGCCCATTGAAGAGTTCTTTGACAATTTCGACCGGGAAGGAAAATTTCCTTTCTATTTTTTCTTTCAAGCAAGGCCTAATATATCTATTTTCAATATCACTTTGGTTGTCATTAGCAAGCTGTTTTTCCATCATTCCTACAACTGTTGTCTTGACTCTTTCAGTCGCTTCGTCTTCTTTAGAGCAAGGTGCATTTCAAGATCATGCGCTCTAGTGCACAAGTCATTGAACCCATCAAAGGTCTGGGACAGAAGGTCTATGGAGAGCTCATGCCTAAATTCTAGAGGCACATTTGTAGCAATTTACCCTGGTTGAAATTATGAGAGCAACTGAGGGTGAGAGTTTGCCACCTTGCAATGAAGTTGGATGCCGACTCATTGTCACGCTGCCTAGTATCGATCAGCTCCGCTATACTCACTCGTCGTTCTGTATTACTAAACTGCTTATAAAATTCCCTAATTAGGGCATCCCAGTCAGGAATCGACCCTTCTGGCAGATTGGAGTACCAATGAAAACAGGTCCTTCTAAGGATTGCACAAATAATTGCAGCCATAAAAGTTTACTTTCACCTAAATGAGCTAGAGAGCAATGAAATAAGCTACATGTTCCCTTGGATTCCCTTCTTGTTACACCTTCGAAAGTCTAGTTGAGTGAAGGTGGGTGGAAATGGAACTTGGTCTACCCAGGACGGGTATCATTTTGTTACCAAGCTAGCAATAGGAGTGGTCCCATCTTTGGCTTTCCTCGTTTCCCTATTGACTATCCAAACTTCCACTGGGTTGGTCGTGCTGAATAGGCCCCCCTCCAACATAAAAATTACAATTTTGACTTGTCTTGGCCTCTGCATGTGGTTTGCCAAAGGGTTGGGAGCTATGGTTGATATAACCATCACCTCTCATACGATTTGATCCCCTAGCCATAAAGCCTTTCACTTGATCATGATGCCTTGATTTGTCCGGGTAAGATGATGACTTTTTCTCGGCGGTAGCTTTTGATAGTTGAGCTATTAGGCCCTCAATCTGTGCCATCATCACAGTCATCTGATGGGCCATCTAAGCTTCTAGGCGAGCAAGTTTGTCATCAGAAGAGAAGTTATCTTAACTTTTATCATTTGCTGGTGATGTTCGGTATTCTTGCTGAAAGAAGGGGAAGAAGTCCGGGTTGTTGAGGCACTTTCAGGAGATGCTAACTAATCAAGCACTTCCTTGAATAATAGATTAAAAACCCCATCGATAGGTGCCCCTTTGGCTGCCATAGAGTGGGTTACACGAACTAAACAGTCCTCCAAATATACTGTTCTTTTGTCTTTTCTTGATATCTTTTCCGTGCTCGAAGCTGTGGAGCTTTGACTGCCATGCACTCGCACTTTTTCTCTTACATTCCTTTTAGGCACAGACCGGCAATTTTGACCTTTCCTTGCTTTGTTTCTCTAACTACCGGTGACTCCGTGGGCCTTACCTCACCTGTTTCAAGGCTCAATGCCTTATTTAGACTAGCAGCTATAACGACAGCATCAGCCTGTGATGACTGGTTTTGAGAAGTCGACCCGTTTTTGTGACCCACTGGTTTTGATCCTACTGCCATTGTAGAAACAAAGTTAACAATTTCGCATGTTTGCTTGGCCAAACAGGCAGAATATACCCCCTGGAGTTTTCTGACGGCACATGCCTGTTTGGTTCAACATTGGCTTCCAAAGTCTTGGTACTGTAAAGGACTTTTATTTCACCAATGCTCCTTGGTTGATTTACTTGTATTTTTACCGGTTCACGTCCCTGTTGAACATTTTCCAATGGGCTTTTTTGAGACCTAGTACATTCTCTGGAAGGTACACACCTTAGTGGTTCAGTCAATGCCTGCAAGTGGTGTACCTGAAAGGACGAGATATATTCCCTTGGGTTATCCCGGCGACGTCCAGGGTTCCAACTGGATGTGGTTTTAGCCTATGCCCCAATGGCTTCACTGCTTTAGGCACCTTTGCCCTAAAGGCTATAGTATGCGGACCTCGAAGCCTATACTTCACAGGATATGACCCCTTGGGAAATTGAGGTTGTGGCCTATTTTCCATAAGTAGCGGGCCCCTAGAAACTCATGGCAGTAACCTATGTTCCAAAAGGGGTGACCCTTGGGGAAATTGGGGCCGTAGCCCATATTCCGTAGGCGGGAAGCCCCTTGGATCTTGTGGCCTTGGCCTTTATTCCTTAAGAGCTGGCCCCTTGGGGGCTTTTGGCCTTAGCCTATGTCCCAAGGGGTATAAGCTTGTGGGTAGCCTATGTTCTACAGGCGGGTAGCCTTTAAGAACTTGTGGCCTCAACTTTTGTTCCGTATATGGCATGCCCCTAGGAACTTATGGCCTTGACCCTTGTTCCATAGATAGCATGCCCCCGTGAACTTGTGGCCTTAACCATTATTCTATAAATGGGATGGCCCTAGGAATTCGTAGCCTTGATCCTTGTTCCGTAGATGGCGTGCCCCTACGAACTTGTGGCCTTGACCCTTGTTTCGTGGATGGCATGCTCCTAGGAACCTGTGGCCTTAACCTTTGTTCCATAGGGGCTGAACCCTTGGGGATTTGTGGCCTTGACCTTTGAACGAAAGGATATGAGTGCATCGTTAAATGTCATCGCCTCTTTCTTTCAAACCACAAACGTGAATTTTGATCTTATGATAGTGATTTTATTCCTGCCAAACACTCAAAAGTATAAATGAGTGCTTGAAGGAAATAAATATATTGCAAATTTTTTTTTTGTGGTCATGAATTTTTTTGTTTTTTTTTTAGATGGCAATATTAATAATAAGAATATATTGCAAAAAAGAAGATCGAAAAATATTTTATAGCCATGTACGGGCCAATCAGGTAGAGAATTTTTTGAGTTTACGTGATTTGGCCCACAACATCACGGCCCATATATAATTTTCTGTTTCTTCATGAAAACGAGAAGAAGTATTGGGCCCAACGGTAAGAAAGTCCTATTATCCATCATCGGGAACAGGGATCAACACCCCTTGGAGGCAGAAATATAGCATAATCATTTTTTTCCTGCCCTGACCATGATTTTGTTGCAACAATACCAACCAAAATAAGTTGGGTTGACACAGAAAAATGAACAGCAGATAAAGCAGAAAAAACAATTGTGACTGCTTTTTTTTCTTTTTTTCTGAAAATAGGATATAAAAAAAAATTGCATTTCTAAAGTGGGAGGAGGAACATGTCCCACATGCCAAAATTTGATGACAAATTTTTCACGCTATTGATTAGCGTCGAGTCTTGCATTACTAAATTCCGTCGTACATATATAACGACGTTTACTATTTTGTATAGTGGATTCATATTCCTGATTGGCTAAAGAGTCAACCTTTAATTACGTCCACGACAACCTCCCATTAAAGAAATTCAAATAAAATAACATACGAATATAGAAAATTTCATTTCTAAATGAAAATTTAGTGCATCATATAATCAAAATTTACGTAAAACAATAAGAGAAAAAAGGCTAGGATTCACCTTGAACTCATCTGTTGCTCTTTTTTTTTTTACATTTCCCTTCTCTCTCTCTCTCTCTCTCTCTCTCTCTCCTTTCCTCTTCTGCCCAGGCAAGCAAACAGCCACTTTTTCTTTTTTTTTTTTCCTTTCCTATTGGAGTCTTCTTTTATTTCTCCCTCACTTCTCCTTTTTTCTCCTTTTCTTTTCTGCCAAGAGAGTCCCCTCCCCTATAGCTAGTACTCTAGCTCCCATTTTATCCTCCAAAATTGGCTAGGAATCCAAGCCTTGCACAATACCTCAGTTTGTTGCGATAAGCTTTATCTTATCACTTGGGAGTCACCCATTTAAAGTCAACTTGAGTTGGCATTTTACACATGTTAACACTTCATCCGTCCATTTCTCTTCAGGCCAAAAGTTTAAGACTTCTCTTCATGGGCTCATAGTGTCATGGGCTGGTATGACAAGCCCAATAAGCCCCTTAATTGATTCTCCAACCATGGATAGCGGTCAATGATTATTGGGCTTCTACAAAAAGCTTCTTCATTCTTATATGGGCTTATGTTTGCCATTGACAATTCTAGCAGGGATATTCTTTTTGCCTTCTTTTTTTTTGCCAAAATTTGGGTGCCAACAATGTGGGTCGGGGTTTTTTCTTTCTTTTTTTTTTTTTTTTTGGGGGGGGGGGGGGGGTGGGGGAGGGAGAGGGAGAGGGTGAGGGAGAGGGGGAGGGGAGAGAACCGGGGGGGCAGTGGGTGGGGGGGGGGGAGGGAGAGGGTGAGGGGAGAGATGGAGGGAGGGGGAGGGGAGAGAACCGGGGGGGCAGTGGGTGGGGGGGGGGGGGGGGTGAGAGGGAGTTTCTTCATTAGTAGCTAACCTACATAAAACTAAGGAAGCCAAAAATCTTTACCTCATAATAGTCGTGCAAACCAAGACCTTCAACATCCACAGGTTGCATAAATGGGCCTGCCCACTTGTGCTGAGTAAGCTGACAGATAAAGGCAGAGGCAAGTCAGGGATTTTAACCGTACTTCATCAATGAGAAATGACATGGTTCCATTGCATGTATCCAAATCTTTAAGTGTGTGAAGCACAAAACTTGACATGGCCAAAATCAAAGCAATAAAGGGAGTGCAAAAAAGTCTTGTGTCTAGCAAAATGTCATAGCTTTTTGCATCCAATATATTGGTTCATAGCCTGCACTGGGAACATGATTCAGAAATCCAACCTTAAGAAGTTGAGACAAGGCTTGTGGACTTGAGCTACATTTAATTGCCACCAAAATTGCAGTGGACTAAAGGCACCAGTAGAGAGTATGAAGCTAGAGAATGAGGACCAATATCATATCACTTTTTTTCAGGTATGGGGACAGGATAATTCTTTTGACTGGAATTTTAAAGTTAAAAGGTCCCAAGCTCTATATGATATCTATAGATGGTTTCGAAGAATTGCCAAGTAACTGCAGATAATGTCAACATGAAAATTTCATATTCTTTTGTAGGTGGTACTACAATTCAAATGTAAGGCTACATTCATCCTCCATGGTATTCTAACAACCTATTTCAGCAAGAGACTTCTTTTATCACAATGACAAATTACTCAATAGAACAATATTTTTATGCCTAACTGAGGGACAACATGCACCAGGTTTGTTCTTCTTTTTAGTTAATTGTCAATATTTCTTCTTGTCGTGGCAATACTAAGAAAAAGTCAACTAGGAGATTACTATTGATCAAAGAAAGGTTAGAAAATTCAGAAGACTTTTTCACCAAAAGATCACGAGCAGCAAGAAAGAACCAACAAAAGAAGTGACTTTAAAGGACTCCATCAAGGAAAAAATTTTTGAGCCACATTTTAGACCACCAATTGCTATATACTTCCAAAGCATTCATAATAACCTGACGAAAAGTTGTGCCAAATTGGCGTATAAGCTCTTGCATTCTTTTTGCAGCAGCTGCTTCTCTACGTGATGCATCCTGCTGCCTCTTTTTGAAGCTACTGATCTGTTTCTCCTTATCTTTGTCCTTGACAATCGAGCTACCTCTAGGAGTGCTCAATTGCTTCCTATTTGCAGTCGAGTAGAACTGTTCAACCTCGTTCAGTGTTTGCTCAAGCTGCAAATGAAATAAACGTGTAAATTGGCAAATGTCAAGATGAAGACATATCTATAAGTAGCTAATGTCAAGCTAATTTTCACAAGGACCAACATGTTGATATATACACCAACTACAATAGCAGAAAGAACTTGAAGATATTCACTCCAGGAAGTCATGTGGTATCTGAAAATCAGTGTCCATAACAGGACCAATTTTTTTCTTAATCCTGCCCAAGCCAAAAAGTGCAGAAATGTTTTGCTTTTTTCTGTTTTGACGAGGTAGTAGATAGCACTTGAAATAAGAAACTGGAAAGTGGCAGTTAAGGTGATGAGAGAAATAAGGTTGTAAAAGCTGATGCAGGACATTTAAAGTAGAAACAAGGGAGCTAATACAAGTGGTTTTCCATGACTGGAGTGACTTCGGTAAACGCAGAGGTGCAGATGGCATTATTCAAGTGGCGGTAAATGAGGTGATGAAAGTCGTTGAAGTGATGCTTACGTCAAACCAGTGAAGGGGATCAAAATTTCAGTGTAAACAGTGAGGAAGAAGGTAGTAGCATTGATGTTTATGTCTACAAAGCTGGTGGGCTGAAAAGGGTTAGGGATTGTAGTAGGTAGCGAAGGGTTGGGGTGGGGGAGGAACAGGTTGTTGAATGCGGTCAAGCGGTTGTAATTGTGTTCAGAACCAAAAGAAACACCAGTGATTATGGGTCATGCAAAAGTCTATTTTCTTTAAATAAGTATAGTATATATCATCAAGTCTGAGAGCGGTGCCGCTTACATATGCGTGATGTATATACAACCATAAAGTGTAGAAAACATAGTGAATCGCCACTGCTCATACACAAAGAATAGGACATACCCTTCATCGCTGCAATAATTTCAAGAAAGAATTCCACCCCTTATGCAAGACCGAGGAAGGCACGAACATAAGCATCTCAAGAAAAAACATTATTGGAATCCAAGATCAACCTGATATACGGTCTGGTTGAACTATCATGTAAGGCAAAAAGCGGCATAGCGGATAACATTACCCACTTTTTTCCTAAGCTAGCCGTTCCTCCTACATCCAAGACAGTTCATAATTGATGTAGCCTCTAAGCTAGATCGTATCGCACCAAAATGACATCTTAGACTACATCTCAAGCCTAAGGAACTTTCACGGCAAAGGCCAAACAATCACTCATACCGCAAATGTGGGGCTTTGGGTTCACCACGAACCATCTTTATGCTTTATTGTCTCACTAAGTTCCTGTCTTAATATCACGACACATGGTCCAAACACTGCCCACACGGACGAAATGGTATTATAACCCAACCCCACCCCTTATCATGCATCCTTGGCATGATTAAAAAATGCCTACTTTTGTTTCTGAGCTATTAAGGGTAGTCTCTGATACCTTGTGATGATCCAAACCACACTCCCACTGCAGGAGACAGCTTAACTTACAAGGGCTAGTCCAGTAGTGCTCATAGCATCGTAGTATGTGAGTAGGATTTCCATAAGGGCATATCCGAACCAAGTTAACAGAAATTTCTGGAAGGCATAATGAGATACATCTATCCTAAGAGAGAATCTTGAACAGCCAGACCACATACACATGGCACTCCTTGTGCATGTGGACTGTCAGATATAACATTAGATAGGTGTAATCTGCCCGCTTAACGCATGAAACATATCCCCCCAATACGATAGGCCCCAAAGGATCTGGACAATTGCTTCTCCTCACACCAAAGATACAAGAATTTTCTTTTCTTTAGACGACAAATCGACAATGCTTCACAAGTTCATGCATGCCAATAAAGCTCAAACTGGGAGGCAATAATCATCATCTTACTGTGTCATGCTTAATGTTGCGACAAGTGTGAACATAGTCAAGGGCTTCCTGGACTCCCTTGTGTAACACACCTTGTATATGGACTTAAAGCCAACAAAAATGCTGGGACTTCTTTAAGCAGTAAGTAGCAGAACATGTCCTCGGAATACTTTGAAGTAAGGAATCTGATGGAAGCCCCCATCATTGACTTCTCATCTGTGACTTTCATCTGGAAGTGACATTAGAGTACTCAAGTTTAAACTTCAGCTGAACCGGCAAATTAAATTCAGCGCAACGCCTAAAGAAACTATTCACAAGTTTCGAGTCCAACAAAAGAAGGTTGATACCCAGAGAAAAGGCAATAGGATTTCTTCCTTTATGTTGATTTAACTAAACCTAGTATTAGTGTGAAAGAAACCAAGCAAGCTGCTAAAGGGACTACAAAAATGTGGCCACTAACTGTAGGTATCCACTCAATGCTTGAAAGTATCACAGCTTTGGTAGTGGAGCTTTCGGACATCTGTTAGTGTACCCAAATCAAAAGATTACGTAGTCATAGGATGATCTTAGATGCTTTAGAGATATGGAAGGGTCCTGCCAGTACGTGCCCAAAAAAAGGACAAAAATAGAAGACTGCAGGGAGCTTATCAGAGTAGGATTGGATTGCACAGAAAACGGAAAGTAATTTAATTAAGCATGAATGATTGGATATATAGAACGAAACAAGATTTAGTTGAAAGCGTGAACATCGTGACCAAAGAAGGAGGCAATTATCATTGTTACATATGCACTTGGCCTCTCAGGCAAAATTATTTAGCTGAAAATTTCAAAAACGTCGAACAAAACTCAACCCCTTGGCTGTCATTGTCGTATTCTATCACACTCAGAAGACCAAATATTTCAGCCGATTAATTACAAGATAACAGCAAGGATAGCGGAGGGGGTACGTTCCATTTATGAGAAACATATATCTACTTTTACTGTAAGGAAAATCAGCACTTCATAACAATATTCGAGATGTCATCGTCGTCATCATCTTATTCTTTGTCCCAAACTAATTGTGGCCAGCTACATGAATCTCCCTCTCGAAGCTCTAGGTTCTTATAACTTTCCAGCAAACATTTCTTTTCTCACAGCTTCACCCCAAGTTACTCTCAGTCTAACCGTACTTCATCCCCCATCAACCTGGCACAAATCCCTTCTTCTTACAAAGTCATTTAAAGGTCTACAACTAATATGGCTAAATTATCTGAAGCAAAGTTCTCCCATATTTTCATCATTTTAGTGTCATCCCCACTTTGTCCCAGTTTCTCATTCTAACCCTCCTTTCTGTGGCCCCACATCCACCTAACCCTTCGCAATAGCCTCATGGCCAACCTAATTATCAGCCATACCTAACTGCGTATACTTAATACGAATGCAATCAAATTAATATCAACAGATTTTTGTTACCATACGCTAATCTTGGTATTCGAGCCAAGAGAGACTTACCCTATCAACCTTCATGAAGATTTCGTCCACCCGGTGCTCGCATTGCTCCGCCTGAGGAGCGTCGCCTTCGGCGTATCCCTCTCCCACCATCCCGACGTCCGGAATCGACGTGTCCATTGTTTCCATCTGATACTGAGACACAAAACTGACCAATTAAAAACAGCAAGCAATAATGTCATCAACTGTACAAGCCTAATTAATCAAGAAAAGTGTCCATGCTGTATCGGCTTCAGCAAAACCTGTGAAAATTACGCGCGCACCCACCCACACAAACACATATCGAAGTGTAGAAGGAGGGATTTGAAAGGCTACCATGTTCGAATGAAGATGAATCACATGGAAACGACTAATTCGATGGTTCTGCTTCCGATATCGGCGGAAGCCAAAAGGCAAAACAGCTTCGTTTGAATAGGATGGAACTTCACTTTGCTGAGAGAGGAAGAGTGCTAGTGGTGGTTGGTGACAGGAAGAAGGGGCCGCAGGGAAGAAGAATTAATGTTTTTATTCCATTTTCAACATTATTTACTTATCTAAATCAAAAAATCGTGATTCCAAACAAAAATTTCAACCGAAAAAAACGTAGTTTGAAATTACGTTTTCAGAAGAAATCTTGGTTCCTAACATAGATTTCATACGTTGACATCTTGAAATCTCTGTTTAGAATCACGTTTTCTTCTCTTCAAATCTCTGTTTAGAATCACGATTTTTAAAAGTGGGTTATATAGGAAAATAAAGTTCAAAATGAGGCAAAGAAATAATAAAGTATTAAAAAGGGATTATTAAGAGCAACATGAATTTTTCTTCTTTTTTTTTTTTTTGCTTGTTGCTCCCTGTGCTCTTTAGCGACCAACATCAGCGGATGGTAATGCATCCCGATTTAGGAATTTTGTTTTATCTGTTGCTAAAAAGTGTTATATTTTGATTTTTTGCTAAGCTTTGACTATATCTTGGACAAATCATTGATAAAATTTAAATACTTTGTTCCAATGTGAGCTCAAGTTGTGTTTTGAGAGGGCATATGGTTTCACCTAGTGCGTTTATGTTCTAAATTTCGAAAAGTGCCCTAAAAATTTGGAACATCATAACACAACTATGTTTGAGCTCAAGGACATTGTCAAATCCTCCTAATTATTATTATATAACCGATAAAAGAAAAAGACATAAGAAGGCCATCGTCTACGCACGGGTGCCAAAACCCAAAAAAGGAGGAAAAGATTGGAAGGAGGTTGTCATCATAAAAGCAACAACTTTTTGAATCAATCTTTAGGTACAACATGGTTATAAAATGAAAAACTTGGTATTATTGACGGCAAATATAACTCACAGTTAGCCAAATGTTATTATAACGTTATTAAAAGTTGAAAAAGAGTGAGGTTGTATTTGGCGTACCGGATAAGATAGGATAACAGAGAATTTATTTTTAATTGGACAGATGAGGATGAAGATTTAATTCTATGTGTTTGGAACAAACATCGGATTATAAGCCGGATAACTCTATTGTTCCACCTTATCACCACCTCAACCACCCATAAACACCACAACACCATCCATCGCAACCCACAACACCACCCATTGCAATCCACATCCACCACAAACATCGCCAATCGCACCCCATCAACTGATTGCACCACCACCACTGAACATATCGCACCTCAACACCCCATCAGTAGATCACACCTCAACCACCAAAGAACACCCCACTTACCTTCCTCTCCAATTGTCTCATTCACCTCCACCAACCCCCCCCCCCCCCCCTCCCTTCACACGGAGACACCTCATGTCCTCCAGTGGAGCAGGTCAACAGCAGTGATAAGCTTCATGGAGGTAGTGCTGTGCCGACAGAGCATGCTGTGCAGCAGTGGGTGATGTGCTGTCGTCGGTGGGTGTTGTGCCTCTGCCAGTGGGTGCTGCGCCTGCTATGGAATGGTCTTGACCAGTTTTTTTTTATCCTCAAATGCATGGACAAAAATAGCAAACAACCCCCCCCCCCTCATCCCTCCCCAACCAAAGAATTATCCCACTGCTGTGGGATAAGAAAAAACAGTCCGGGAAATTGCTTGTCTGCTTCTTCTAATGTCATAATGATCATTTTTATCCTATTCGGAGCCGTTATCTCGCGCCCAAATATAGCCCAAGTTTAATTAGTGAGAGTTAGATGCATTACAATGAGAACCACAAGATTGCAATTCTCTATGGAAATATTTGGGATATAGTCCAGCCCTTGATTGGCATGAGAGAAACTAGAAAGGCAATAATATGTTTTTTTTTATAAGCAAAGCCAATAATATGTTGAGTACATCATCAGTTAGACGATCTAGCCATCTGGGCCAGATGATGTGTGGGCAAGGCCCCAAAGCGTGAGTTTCTTTCTTCAGTTGGGTGGTACTATTGTACTATTTGCAAGAAATTACTTCTGTATGAATTGTATACTTCATTGTTCTTACAAGTAAATTAGAATTGATTGAAGGGCTAATAAGAGCGTAAGCCAAGTTCCCTCCTACACCAGATATAGGAGCTTTAATAGTGGAGGACCATTTCCCTTACCTAGCTCAAGCCAAACTGGTCCCCAATGGAACAAAAAGATGATAGTTTTGCAGTAGATTTGGCCTTTTGCTATGTGTTAAATATCGTGTAACTACCAGGCGATCATGAGGAGTCATGGTCCCTTGCTCAATTTACGGCCGCATAATGAAAATATAGGCCGCATAATGAAAATATAGGTGGCCAATCTTCAAAGAATGATCACTAATCAGATACTAGTTATGAGCTAACTTTATTGATATCATCAACACCGCACAGATGACACAAAAAACCCACCCTCAAATCTCTAAACAATGTAGTACAATGGATATGATCCGGCTACTGTTGAATTGCAGTTCAAAGATGACCCAACTAAGATACATAGGAAATTGGAAAAGGACAGGATGCATCTTCATCAATTCTACGCTTTCTTAGTAGTAACAGATCTCGCTTTCAGATTCAGAAAGAGTGCCCTGATTTTAACAAGCAAAGAGAGGGTAAGAAGGCCGCAAACAAGTATAGGATGTGCACAAGAAGATGTAGCTGCAAAATCAGATGTTAAAACGCTTTTTGCAGCAAACACTGTTATTGTAACTGGATAGAAACAGGAAAGCTGACAGTGAAGCTATTCACTATCAGTTGACAACATTTCTCGTGTGTCAATATGTGCAGTCCTAAAGGCTTCTGGCCAAATGGTTGAAATTTCTAGAACCAAGTTTGTCCAACAGAATGCAAAGAGATACTTTTGACTTTTTTTTTTTTAATGAGCCTACAAGTCTACAACATATTCATTCCCCGGTTAAATAAGGGCGTAGGAGGGTCACTTCCTTGTTTGAACTGTATTCGTTGTTTCTTCACCTAGTGCCCCGGTGGTAAAAAAAACACCGATGCCAGGGACAGAACTTTGACGTATGCTAGGCGGATGGCAAGAGATAAACCACTCAGTTGGCTGACAAATATCAAACAATTTTAGGAAAGTCTTCCAACAACCCAAGATCTGGTGGTGAGAGTTGTTGAAAACCTATATCGTGCTTTAACAAGGATAAAGACGTAAGAGAAGAGGGGATAAAACCACAAAGAAAAAAGTCCTAGATCGTTGCCTCTGTTGTTGCAGATCTGATGTCAAGCATAAGATGCATGTCAACAGCACATAGTACCTTATATCTGGTGACAATGGTGTCAAGAAACCAAAAGCATGGTCAACCTTAATTCAACACAATTAGCTCCCAAGCACTTGCCAAGGCTAGCCAGACTGAGACCTCCTTTTAACACATTCAGCGCATGATTATGATGTGTTTCTAGGGATCATTATCGTTGTCATCCTTTACTTTTGTGGCTGATTCCAAGTGGAAGGGTAGCAAGTCCATATCTGGTGCTTCTTGTTCAACAGTTAGTTTAGCATTTAGCAGCAGCGTGTCTAAACTTAATAATCCTATTTGCAGTTCCCAACGGTGGGCTATAAACTAGAAAATTGGTAGTAAAGAAGAGTGGTAAATTATCATCAATGCTTTAAAGAGACAAGGCAGTCTGCAAGCAGAATCTTTGTGCTTTCACTAAGAACATCTTTTACTACTAGATCTCTCCCTTTAGATTTCATCTATACTTTATATTATTTGACTGTTTTGAATAAAGTATAGTAAGAACTTTTTGGCACGCTAGCAAAGTCACATGTGCAAAGCTATCATGTGATGCGAACAAAGTTAGCGTGAATGGTAACTTAAACAGGAAATGAAATAGGGAAGCAAGGGCAAAGATGAAGTATGCAAACCAGCATGAGGCAACAAGGCTGTGGAATACAACGCGGAACTGTAAAGGCATATACTGGTAGTTGATCCAACCAACTATTGGCCAAAACTGAAATTCAAAGCATCACAACATCATGGCTTGACATTATAAACCAACTACGAGCCACACTACTCAAGTTTTATCTGTATATCCAGAAGAGGACATGCATACCTTCCATGCAGTCAACTGTACAGATGGATAATCCTTTCGAACTTTATTCTTTACCAAACTCCACGGTCTTCCTGCAATACAAGACAATAGTGTTTAGGTTCAAGGGGTGGAAATACCACACCAAACAACATGATTTATTTCTATTGTACCATTGAACATAAGTGCTTATCGTCACTTCCTTGATGACATAATAGACTCGATTATGTTCTAGTTGATCCTTCATTATAACAAAGTTTCTGATTTGAGCACGTACTGGGGCCTCGGCTAAGAGTTAGTATTAAACAAAAACACCAGGATGGTGATTAATTTTGGGCAAAGTCTTTCAGTGAAGCATGACAAAGCACTGATAAACTTAAGAACTAGGTAGCACGGACACGGACACGGTGTCGGACACCGACACCGACGGGGACACCGGACACCGCAATTTCCAAAAAATCAGATTTTGGACACCGCTATTTTTTAATATATTTTTATTATATATATATATATATATATATATATATATATATATATTACACACCTCATGTGGATCTAGCTTATATATATATTTAATATATATTTAAGACATTTCACAATTTAAAATAATAAAATAATTAAGTCAAAATAGTATTTCTGAAATTAAAGTATTGGACAAAATAATTAAGTAAAAAAAAAAGAAAGAGAGGACTTTCTTCACTTTTTAATCGGTACAAATGCAAGAAAGGAGTCAAACAACTCTTGGCAGATGGAGACAAAAAAAAAAGAAGAAGAAAGAAAAAGGAGACCAGATTGAGAAAGGGAGACTTTCACTTTCAGAATAGAAGAGACTTTCAGAGAGGGGAAGAATGGAAGAGAAAGGAGACGGGATTGAGGAGGCAGGACCTGTGGGTCAGCGATGGCAGCAGAGGAGCACCGACAACGATCAAGTGAGCTCTGGCGATGGTGACGGCGACGGGCGATGGCGACGGCGACAACTGCTTCTGCATCTGGCGACGGCGACTGGATCTGTCGGCTTTGGCTTCAGAATGTTGGCGACGGAACTCCGGCGACAGCTCCGGCAACAGATCCGCGTCGGTAATGGCTCAGAAGGGCACTCATGAGGCGAGAGAGAAGGAGATGGCCGTGAGGTAAGAGAAGCAGATGGTCCGACACTGCTCCATGCCGTGTCCGACACTTCTCGGCGAAGTGTCCGACACGGTGTCGGAAATTAAAAAAAAATTAAAAAAAATCCGACACCGATCGGCGGTGTCCGACACGTGTCGGGCGGTGTCCAGAGGGTGTCGGGGTGTCCGTCCGTTTGGGACACCATACCTCCACCTAGGAGAGGTGTCCGTGCTTCATAGCTTAAGAATCATTAATACCAAGTTGACCATTTGGAAAAAGTGTATCAGTGAGAAGATATCCAAGCATTGAAGAAACCATCAAAATTAAGCCAAGCTTTACCAAATTGAAGCATCTTACAGTGGAATACTCTCCTCTGAAAGCTCAAAACAAAAGACTAACATCTACTCCCAAATGTTCAATCACTAGACAAATGATGTTCAGTCACTCTGTGACCACCCATGGGTTTCAGAACCACCAACTAGATGCTGACCACCCCCACCCCCTCTTTCGAAAGAGACAACAATAGAAGCAATAACAAATGGTCTATATGGAGAGGCTCTACAATTCATATCCTCTGTCAATTTCTCAGTTCAATCTCGACATAAAACCATTTTAATGTATAAAATGCCGACATCACCCTAACCAGATTCAGCATATTTAGCATCAAGAAACAATTTATTTCAGTCGCTTACTGGAGACGAACTGATAGTCAATTACAGGAGACGAACTGATCACATACCTTCAACTAACAGTCCATAGTACATCATGAAAAACAAGTTGTTCCAAGGAGAGGAAGTTAGTTGTTCTAACAAAACCTGTAAAGGTAAAACAGAATATTAATCATCCTCAACTCCAATCAGCATCATATGTGAAAGAAAATTCGGACAGAGTACAACGAACACTGTTAAAACCTCCAACGATCAAGTAAATACATGTTTATGAGTACAAAGAATGATACTCATAAAATTCAACAATATCCATAGGGCCGACCTTCTTTGCAACAGTTTTTGTGTCCTTCTTTCCTTTAAAAATGATATCCATCAATTTATGAAGGAAGTGCCCAAATGGCCCCGAATAGGCAAAGCCAAAGAGCTGTAGAAAAACAAGAACAAAAAAGGATGTGTTGATGTTGAAAGAAGTATGATATAGCAGCATAGCAGACATTAAAACCAGTAAAACTAATGCTTTCATCAAGCCTAATCAACCGGAAATCTAGAATTTCTTAAAAGATTATACGTAATCAGGGTGATCAAAGAGTAGACTGATACCACCAAAAGAAGTAATCTTCTTAATTGAAGCTTTTTGACTCCAGAAATCTTCTGAGCAGCTAAATCACTACATCCAATCATAACTCCAGCCGTTACAGCCTGACAATTCATCAAACATGAGATGATCACGTAAAACACCACGATAATCAAAACCCACATCAAATTAAGCTAAAAAAAAATATTTTATGCATCGCTAAAATACATATTCATGTGTGTGGAAAAAGAGACCTTGGTTCTGAGAGGGTGGAGTTGTAGCGAACGAAGGTACTTCTTCCAAGCTTCTGTGATGATCTCAGACATGGTGGCACAAGTCTTAGTTCCCTCTTAGTCTCTCTATCTGTATCTCTGCTACTTTAAGCTGAGGCTGAATTGTTGAATGTGTCTTAGTTCCCTCTTAGTCACTCTATCTGTATCTCTCTGCTACTTTAAGCTGAGGCTGAATTGTTGAGCCACATTCAATTCAAGAACAACCGGAGAGACATGAAGTCTTCTTGAGAGAGAGAGAGAGAGAGAGAGAGGGAGGGAGACTTTGACTAACTGGTAAGGTGGACCGGGAAGATAGACTGAGTGAGAACTTTGAGAAAATGAAAACCAACGCCTGTACGTTTATTATTTTCTGTTTTTATTTTTATAACGATGATAAAAAAAAATATTTTTTTTCGTGTATTTTTATTTTTTCTGGTCCCGTTTTGGATAAAATATCCAAACAGTGAGGAATAATTTGAAAACACCCAACTTGTATTCTCGTGTACTTTTATTTTTTATTCTCAACTTGTATTCTCGTGTGGGCAGAGAATACTATATCCGAAGACACTGTTCATAATTTTTCGGACAGTGGTCCGAAACCCCCAACTGCAACGTCCATTCAAGTTCCCTATCTCTGCTCTCTGTCTCCCTCTCTCCCCCATTTATCTCCTCTAGCTACCTTCCATGAATAACAGCTCATCACTTCAATCTCACACCCTTCCCATATCTGTTGACCTTAACGGAAAAGCTGCATTGAGACGGAGCCGAAGTCCCAGCCTACATACAATGGTGAAGCCGCCGGTTCCCGCCATCTCTGAAAGAAGCAGCCACCATTTCGTGACCGGAGAGAACGATTTCCCATCGCCTGCACAACTCGACAAGGTTTTGATCATCTCTCGCTCTTTTACTTTGTGTGCATTTGTTCCGCTACTCTCCTCGTTTCTGCTTTTTCTTCTTCGATTTTCAATGTTTGGACCTCAGAATGGAGTCCAAACCCAGGTGGGTATACATGCCTGCCAAGTGTTTGATGAAAGGCATAAGCTAGGTATTCTAAGACTGGGTTTGAGTGTGTTGCATTAAGGGTGTAGCCTTTATGAACAACTTCTAAATTTAATGTTCTTTCCTGGTTAGCTCGTACTTCCAATATATATCCGCTACTAATACTTGGAGCCTGAGAAACCATTAGATCCAGGGGCTGGAATGGGCCGGATAATGGGGAATGATGGTTGTGAGATGGGGATGTGGCTGGGGACTGCAAATGACTACTGTCCAGCAACAGCAGCAGCAGCTATAAAAGGGGGAGCTGCAACTATTTGAAGTGCTTGGGCACTCCCTGCAATGGAAATTCATTGATTTGGTAAGACATATTTAACTGAAACAACATCTTCTTGAATGCAGAGGTAGCAAAACATAAAGACATATGCAAGACATTTGGAAAGGAATTGCTTCAGCATCTCTCGAGATTCTTATAATCGAGGAGAATTAGATAAATCATTCTTTCTAGATGTCACGACTATAGGTCGAGGAACACAGAATGCTCGTTCGGTGGCAGGGGAAAAAAAGAAAAGAAAAGAGAGAACCAATGTCTCCTAGCTAGTGATCTAGCATTTTGCAACTCCAGACATCACTATCAATCCTTAGTATGTCAAATTTACTTGTTTGAAAGCTGTAACCTCCAAATATCTCAATTGTTTTGTAGCTTTATTTCGTCCCCTTGGTTTTTGTTTTCATGTTTGTTAGGAGCTTGTCTTTGCCATCCTCTCTGTATGATGTGATGAGATTCATTCCCTGGATTATTATTGGGGTTATGAGTGGCCTTTCTTGAGCTATAGCATGTCGTCAGTACTATACATGCAAAGTAGCTAAAGGCTACACAATAACGTTATGATTAACTACTATACATGTAAAGTAGTTACATGACCTGAATTCGGAAAAATTTGAGGTTTTTAATAATGTCTATGTGCATAATTGTAGATGTCCGAAGGGTTTTAGAACAACGAGAAAAGCGACGAAGATACGTGCGTGCATTCTCCATCTTCCGTGGGTTCTACCTCAGGTATAGTTGATAACAGTGTTTAGTACATTTTCGCTAGCCTTATATTTAAAGTATATTTGAACTGTATTAATGACTGTGTTTTATAGAATCTCGACGAGGCCGTGGTCTGACACGCGGGGTACGCATCGACCCCCATCGTAAACAGAGAGTTACGCTCACGCAGGAGGGCTTGTAAGTACTAAAAATATCACCTCATGCCTTATATTTAAAATTTTGGGGTGTTAATTTATATTTGAACTGTATTAATTTATTTATTTACTTCTTTATCAGGATCCTGGAGAATCAGGCGAGGACGAAGATCGGCGTTCTTGTGAAGGGCCGATTCTTCGAGCCATGCCTGTACTGGAAGGACTGGGATACCGCTGCGAGGGAGGCCCTATGGGACTCTTCGAGCCACGCCTGTACTGGAAAGACTGGGATGCCGCTCCGAGGGAGGCCCTATGGGAGGAGTGGCTGGTACGGTGAAGTATTTTTTTTAGTGTTAGTAAATGTTTAATGAGAGTTTGTTTTCTGTTGTTAATTTGTGTTATTGAATGCCTTACAGGAGGGGATCACGGACGCCTGCAGGACTGGGGCAGCAGGCCGGCCCATCGGCAACCGCCGATGGCTCCACGATCACGGGACCGGCAAGAAGATGCTGCCCTTCCCCGATGACGGAGATGACTAGATTCCCCCACATTGGCTAACCGTGTATGTGATAATCGGTGGGCTCGGTTCCAGGCTTGTTCATAATGAGTCTTTTTTATAACAAACATTTTTTATGATTGATTATATATATTTCTGTGTATTGATTATTGCGCGTTGTTGTTAGAAATGAAAATTGTATTACAGGTCTGGCTAATTGAAAAATAAAAATAAAATTTCAAAAAAATTTTGACTTTTGGCGACGGATTAATTCCGTCGGTAAAAGTATTCATACAAAAGCTTAATTAGGGACGGAATATTCCGTCTCTAAAACATTATTCCGTCGCTAATTTGACAAAAAGAAAATTAATTAAAATACTAAAAATATTATTAGCGACGAATATTCCGTCGCGAATTAAAAATAAATCCGTCGCAAATAATTACATATTTAGCGATGGATTTAAAAAATTCCGTCGCTAAACTATTAGTGACGGGCTTTTATACGAGGGATTTTTAGTAACGGTGAATTCGTCGCTAATTTTTTTGGCGACGGATTTTAGGCTTTTAGCGACAGATTTTCCCGTCACTAAAAGCTTTTTTTCTTGTAGTGTTAATTACGGTAATTTCTTGTTATTATTTAAGAAAATTGTAACGTAATACTATGATTAAGATTCTTGTTATTATGTAAGCAAATTGCTCTCTCTCTCTCTCTCTCATTTACATCTCTCAATTTGAAATTTCTTCTTTCATATACTCTAGGCATGTCCAATATTCACAATTTAACGAACCTAATCTTTATCTTTTTATTTCATTATAAGTCATATACATATATATATATATATGTATGTATATACATATTTATTTCTCTCATTTTATTTTTTATTATATTTTAAACCTTTTTATACTCTTCTTGGTGAGCTTTATTAATAAAATTTTAACACATAACAATTATTACTATTTGAAAGAGACTATTTCTACTATTTGATATTTTACTTCAAATTAAATGGTTGAGATTGATACATGTTAATTCCCGAGACGATCTTAAGTAATAAGTATAGATTTTGACTAACAGTTTTTTCTCTCTACTTTGTCTCATATACAAAATAAAATTATTCTATATATATGACTCTCATATCATGGTTATGAGTGAGTATTAAAGAACATATGATATTAATATATTGTGTTTGTCAGAAAATAAGAAGTGAGTGAGGCTAGAATTTATGAATGTATGTAAATTATTAACGTCCATATAGAGTTAAATTGAAGATAAATGTGTTCATAGGCCCTCCTCCTTTTATCCGGGCTTGGGACCGGCTGCTTGTAAACAAACAGGCGAAGTTACCTATTTTTTTATATATACGAAAAAATATCTATCTTGCTTGTAAAAACTTATTATATATATATATATATATATATATGAAAAAACTATATTTTGAAAAAAATTATTTTTAAAACTTAAAAGAAGGAAAATAAAAAGAAATTACCTAATCATCCGGAAGTACTTCAACATCCGAGTCACTGCTCTTCCTATCATCAATCGGTTTATCTTGCTCGCGGTATTTCGCATCAAGATAATCCTTCCAACATACACATAGCTCGAGCGACTCGGGGTTAAGACGACATCCAAAACCCTCCCGCTAGCTGAAAATGCCGACTCTGAAGCAACCGTGGAGGCTTGCACTGGCAGTACATCCCGTGCAATTTGGGATAAAGTTTTATACATGTTTTGATTTTGTTTCAAAAAATTTAACAAATTAAAATTAACCTGTTCTTGCATTGATAAATCAGAATAATGATCAGTATTTGAATATACACCAATCTCATTAAAAGAGGAAAAAGTAGACGAACCTGCCGAATTAGAAGTACCTTCACCTGGTAGTTGTCTTGCTACTAGATGTTCAAAGCCCTTAAGGTATGGCGCATAATACCTCTCAGCAGTCGATGATGAAGCTCGTCCGCGCACGTCAGCAGAATTACGATAGAGGTTGAACAGTTCCTCAAATGTCTTGCTCACTTTCGCTGTGAGTGCGGTTGTGTCCTCTACTGGGTAGCACATTAATCTCGATATCTCTTGTATCGAGACGTTCACGCCATGCAACTTTAACCTAGGATCTAAACAAGTAGCCACAGCAAAAACAACAGGCAGTTCACTCCAATATTTATTAAACTTTTTATCCATCACTTTTACTATTTCCTTAAAGGGTCCTATATATCTCCATTTTGTTAACATTGTAGCCATCTTGGAAATTTCTATTACAGCGAGAGGAGAGGTGGGATAGTACGTACCAGACAATAAATTGGTACGTAACAGACCAAGGACAATTACAAAAATCAAACATCCCAATTGATTATTTGCGACATCACAAACTCAGATTACACAAATCTGGCCATCACAAATCAAACATCTCAATTCTAGGGAAGACAATGGCAGAAAGCATATGACAATTAATCATAGGCTTCAGAAGAATTAAATAAAACACAAACCTTTTCGGGTTCTAGACTTGCTTCTTAAAAGGCAATAAAGTTGATCCGCTGCTAAAACTGCATGTAACCATGGCACAATACGAGTTAATTTCATGCTAACAACAATCTCATAAAAACTCTTGGAGCGAATGAGATATTGTCGATAAATACAATATACTCTGAATCATTTCTCACATAAAGAGAAACATCTATTGTAAAGAAGTTTATAGCTGGAGTTTATAACTGGAAAAAAGCTCTTGCAAACTCTACCAATCATGATCTTTGTGATGCTTGGGACATTAATAAGCAAATTCTATTTGTAATGAAGCTATATATAAGGACTGAAATGTGAGATAGAGAAGATGGGGAATTTTCCAATCACCAACAACCAAAAGTTGCCTACTCATCAATTATTACCTATGTCTACCCAGGTAATGTAAGTACATTTCTACACGCATTTATGTATTATAACATGCAAATGACCATCAACTAGTCTAATTTGTTCATCACCAAAAGCATTAATATTGCAATAAGAATTCCAGAATCAAAGGGCTGTTAGAGTTTCACATCTTTCAGAAATTCAATAATGCTGAAATTCAGTAATGCTGAAATTGCAATATTAATATTGCGTTAATATTGTAATAATGCTAAAATTCAGAAATCGGGCATTGATATTAAACACGTATTAGATCAATATACTAGAGTTTCACAATAAAATAGATGTTCACAACGTGAAATTACGAAAGTTAACTGATGCTGATTATAAAAATCATAAAAGATAACCATATGACATGACGTACAACTTGTACGTGCTTCATAAGTGATTCCATGCAATCCCATGTTGATCACACTAAATAAGGCAAAGCAACTATGCTTCTTCGATGTAAACGTATCATAGAAGAGGCTTTACCATTACGCTTTCCAGGATCTAATTCCCATTTTTTCCTTTAATGTACTCAACAAAAAGGGAATCTCGTAATAGCACTTCAACTTGGATAATGTTGTAGGTTCTGTTTTTTTGGTTCTCTATTATTACATCTCAGTGACCTTTTCATAATAAGATAAGAGCATAATCAGAAGGTCCTTAAGAAAGAAGACAAGCACTGAAAACTTACAGCTTAGAAGGCTACAAATTGCATACACTGTGATGTGAAGGGCCAACCAACCTTCTCAACCAAATTTGAAATACCCTTAACTTTGAGCAAATTTATAATTAAATTCAGGTGCATTCAGTTCAATCACAGGGTGAGTTACCTAGTGTTAACTTACTGCATTTTCAGTTGCATTTGTTTATACTATAATGACAAAATTGTGTATGTAAGGCAACTCATGAAAATATCTCGCACTTATAACTGTTGTCTCCATTTTTTATTCAGTTCTACTTTTAACCAAAAGAACTCGCGTAGTAAATGTGAATTACATTTTACTACTATTTGACAAAGAAGGGGTTGTTCTCCTACATCTTCGATTTATTGAATTATATTATATTCCAAAATCTAATCGACATAACTTTTAATGATGATTCAAGAGCGTCATCCACATAAGCAACTAGAACCAAAATCCAACTTCTTGATAGAAGGAGCACCACAGCTCATCTTGTTGATGTTATTCAGTTCTCATCTTAAATGCTTTAATATGAGACAATGGGACATGAGAAGCATTCTAGCTCATCTTGGTCTCAAATATGCACATACTGCATCTACGTTAAAACGAGCAAGACCCATAATAGCTAATGTTTATCGGCAATAGGTCTAACCTAAACACATTAATGTGCAAACTTTTGCACCCACTGTAACTTATCATGACCACAACAGGTGATTAGTAGCCTTAAAAGTCGCATACACCTTCTTGTAACCATCTACATTTTCACTGCTCTGTGTTGCATTTGGACCCACTGCAATAAGCTAAGTTTAGGCACCCTCTCTTTAACACCTGAATTATCACTGAACAAAATGAGCTCAAGTGCAAAAATTGTACTGAGCTTGAACTCATTTTGTATATTTGAGTATAAGAATTATGTCAAATAATCAACTATGGGAAAACTCTATATTATTAACTTTCCTTGAATGAACTTGTTTGTGGTATACACTATGATTGAGGAAATGACAATTTCCTTTTGGTCTCCTTACTATATTCTTTTTAATTTTCTCCCACTTTCTCTCATATGAAGGTCTGTAGGTTGTTAGTGTATCAAAGACAATAGGAAATTACATGCAATATGACCCTTACGATCTCTTCATTAAAAACCTTTTGGTTCCGATGACATCTAGTAGCAGTAGAGCCATAAGAAAACTGAAATTGAATGAACTAAACTAAAACAATCAATATGAGGGAGTAGCTAAACTCTGCAGACTAACTCTTGCTGCAGAGGCCAAGTTGAACTGCCATGAAGCTCATCCATGTTCCACAAGCCATCAACAGGCTAACTTTAGCCTATTGTCTTTCTAATTCTCCACTGCTTTCCATCAGTATCCCCTTCTATAACCATTGAATTCTATGTAGCCTATTGTCTTGCTAAATCTCAACTACTATGATTTCTGAATCTCCACAACCACATCTGGAGATCACTACCTCAAGAATATGATTAGCTATACTACTTGGCTTTGAGTTCTCTCCTCGTGAGAGCTTTGTTGATTTAAACAAGCCTAAACACCCTAAAAAGCCTAAACCTCAAATTACACCCTAAACCTAAGTTGTAACTCCAAAAATGCATGAACACTATCATACATCACAAAGCATTTAAGAAAACTGATAACTTTAAAATAATCAGCTGAGCTCACCTCTTTAATCTCACCAAAGTGCAAACTAGGGTCAAGAAAGTCCCAATTTACTAATTTTAAAGACCACCCACATGCAGAGATGATTGAATTCGAAGAAATGTGAGAGGCAGGTAGCTGTTACAAATCGAGTAGAGCACTGAGTGAGAGATCTTTGGATCGACGAATTCAGGGAGAATCTTTCAGGCAAAACAATGAAGTCAAAGGGGAGGTGTTATTTGGAACTAGATACCTTGAATGCTTAGAAGAGGCTGATACAAGAAAACCTTCGAATCCCCAAAATCTTTAATTCATGCGTTGAAGCTTCTTTCTGCCACTAATGAACTCACATTCAAAAGAGCAACCCGAAGAAGAGCTCGTTCATGTGCGGCGTGGGCGGCGGGGTCAATTGATTCGTGGCGTTGTCGTCGTAGGTGGCTCGTCGGCGGTTACTTTTAATTTAGGGCAACCCGAAGACAGAGAGAGAGAGAGAGAGAGAGAGAGAGAGAGTTGCAGATAAGTTAGTGCAATTAATATATAGAGCTAAATTAGCGACCGCCATATCGGTCGCTAATTTTAGCTACCGAGTTAACGACCGCCGTAGCGGTCGCTAATTTAGCGACCGCCGTTACCGGTCGCTAAATGTGGCACCATTTTTTTTGGTTGACCACGCAACTTTTTTCCTAGACTTAGCGACCGATACTTATGTCAGTCGCTATATTGGTCGTTAAATATCAATTCAGCGAACGCCATAAGTAGCAGTCGTTAAATACGGTCGTTAAAGCCATGAATTCTTGTAGTGATACCTCCAAAAATTCAGCTAGGTATGTGGCCATCTGCCATTCCTCTTGAGTTGGCAAGCCGGCTGGGAACAAGGTTAGTAGAAAATGCGTATAGACTTCTCTGTATGCCAGAATGTGTAAAAGCATATGGTATGTAGAGTTCCACCTGTGGACCACATCTGTAACTGCTCTCCTGCGAGGCATATTATATTCAACACACAACGTTTTAAATTGTTGTGTTCTCGGACTCGAACTATTAACATACGCTGTCATACCCCTCATTTTGACAAGAATATCTCCTGCAGCAGCTAAACCATCTTGAACAATTAAATTAATTATATGACAAACACAACGAACATGAAATAATTTACCAGAAAGTACAGGTTTGAGGCTCTCCTCTAAAGCATCAACAGCAGCTGTATTGTTAGAAGCATTATCAAAACTAATACTCATAATCTTATCCTTTAATTTAAACGTGGTACATGCTTTTAATATAATAGTAGCAATGTTCATTCCATCATGCGGAAAAGGAAAGAGCTCGAAAGCGATGATTCTCTTGTGCATAATCCAATCTGCATCAATCCAATGGGCGGTCACACAAGTATAACTAACAAAAGTAAATGGAGATTGCCAAATATCAGAAGTAAGACTAACTTTACCGTCAAATTTATCGAAATAATCGATCAGGCGTGCTTTAGCAGCATTATACTGTCGGAGTGCATCGGATCTAGTTGTGTTTCTATGAACCTTTTTGTACAAAGGTTGAACGTATGTGTTCATATATCTAGAGTGCTTAGCATTATCGGCAAAAGAAAAGGCTTGTTCATCGTGAATAACAAATTCAGCGAGACCGTCTCTTTGCTCTCGCTGATTATAAACAAATAACTTACCGTCAAAAGATAACTGCGTTTGGGTAGGTTCGACGTGGCCTTGTCGAGGTGCACACTGAGGGTAATGCCTGTTAAGATGTCCATTACCACTACCAGACGAAAATAATTTAGCACAGTACTTACATCGAGCTTTTCGGATGCCGTCCACCATAACTTCATCAAAATGATTCCAACACTCGGCTTTCTTTTTTTCCCCTTTTGGACTTCTGGCTCATTACCGGAGGCATTGCTCGGCCCTTCTTCATCATGACCAGGCATAGGGTTAAGATTATGCCACGGAGTAGTAGCTTCGCCAACCGAGCTGCGTCCTTGACTATAATGCGGGGGGTCTTGATCAGGCGTGTATTCAAGATCTGGAATGTTTTGATTGAACTCCCAATTGGCTTGGGTATCTATCATACAGCCTGTACTCATTCGTCCAGGAACGAATGGTTGTGGTGGTGCTTGGATTGGTGTTTGTGATGGCCGTGGTGCTGGCGCTTGTGCTGGTGGTGGTGCTTGTGATGATGATGATCCACGCTTCAGTTTCTTCAGTAATCCAGCCATATTTACGCTAAACTTTTTTACTAGATTGGAAAATAAAATTAGTAAGAGTAACTAAATACACAAGTATAAGAGCAGTAATTAATAATTAGAAATAACAATTAAAAGAATGAAAGAGTAACAAATGAATCACTGAGGGTAATTCAAAATTGGAGAGAGTTAGTAATTAAAAAGAATTTAGTAATAGTAATTGATAAATATAAATTCACTAATTACTAATTACTAGACAAAAGAATTAGAGAGTAACAAATTAATAAAAGGAATGGTTAGTAATTAGAATTTAGCAAGAGTAGTAATTAGTAAACAAGAGTAATAATTAGCAAGAGTACTAATTAGTAAATAAGAGTAGTAATTGAAGAGGAAAATAGTAGCAAAGCTTGTAGAAATGTAGAATGTTTATATAAGAGAGAGTAAGAAGATTGGTGTGAAAAATTAGAGAGAAATGGTGTGAATTTATAGATTTTTGAAACTTCACAAAAGACCAAAATACCCCTAAAAACTATCCGTTTATAGTTGTTGGGAAGGGTAAGAGTGTAAAAACCCTTAAAAGAGTTGAAAAAATTAAGTTAGACCAAAATACCCCCCAAACTAGCCGTTATTTTGCTATGGGGGGGGGGTAAAAGTGAAATTTAGGGAAAAAAAAGGGGAATAAAACCGTTGGGGGGAAAGAGGGGGAAAATTAGAATTTGAAAATGGTGGAACCGGGCCAAATTTGGGCCGCAAACCCGGGCCAAATCCGGGCTTCGGTTCAGGCCGGGCCAAACACGGGCTTCGGTTCGGGCTGGGCCAAACCTGGGCTTTTTCAGGCCGGGCTGGCCTCGGCTTTTTTCTTGGATTTCTTGGCCTGGTACAAGCCCTAATATATAGGGCCGTTATTGTTCATCGAGGGGGCCGGGCTGACTGGCCCTTTTGACAACTTTATGTCAAACTGTCCCACTCCTATTTTCTTTTCTAATATGAAGAGTTCGGTTCTGTAATTATAAAGTTGGCAGTTTTGGTTTCTTTGCTATAATTCTTTCTATGAGTCTACTCTGAAAGTGGTTGAGTTTAAATTCTTTTCTTTAATTTTTGTTTTTATTGACAGATACCATCCTTGAGAGTGAATATGCAAAGGAAAAATAGCAAACTTCAACCATCCTACTGATAAAGCTGGCAAGGTGTAGTCCACTATCTCACACCCCTTAAGCAAAATCCAATTGCCATAGTTTAGAGGCTATTTTTCCGGGTCATGACTTTGGCAAGCACCATTTTTTAGTGTCTTGGATGAGAATGTAGGTGGTTTGGTTATGTGTCAAAAAATTCTTGTATTTCTTTCCCTCCATATGTAGTAGATAGTGGCTGCCAAGGTGAATCGTCTAGTCTTAGCTAGCATAATTATATTGTTGAGCATAGAGTGTTTTTCCGCATAATGAGTAAGTTTTTCTTTGTAACAGGTTGTCATGATAGTGAATGTACATGGACGTACAGATGCCAGACTTGGGGAGTTACCATTGATGATATGCAAGATCTTGATAATTTTGTGACTGCATGGGATTTTTCTAGTGCTTGAGCAAAATGCTATAGGGTTAGTGATGGTTTTCTTGAACAATTTGAAGTTGTATGAGCGAGCCTATGATGCATTTTATCTAAATGGATTAGATTTCTTGAATTGTGAATCATCAATCTTGAAAATGTTTTTAATGGTTTAGTGAATGTGATTTGTTATTCTACTTCAATCTTGGTTTCGTGTAGGTTTTTATTTTTTTTGCATAAGAAAAAGAAAATGGATACTTATGGGTGGTTGGTGGCGTCGGGAAAACAAAATCTAAAAGTGTTTATAGCGGCTGTCAGCACCATTGACAAAAATAATTTAATTAATTATTTAAATGAAAAACAATTAGCTATGGTGGCGCCCATGACCGCTGGCATAAATGAAAAGAAAAATGTAAAAAAGCATATAGCAACAGTTAGCTCCGTCACCAAAAATAATTTAATTAATTATTTAAATAAAAAATAGTTAGCTATGGTGGCATTTGACCGTCAGCAAAAGGAACATTAGGGGTTGGATTAGGGCACAGCAATGCTGGCGTTTGATCGCCGGTATGGACCCATTTAACCATTGACATATGTCTGCCGCAACGCTACTAAAGGCGGCACTCTTGTGGCGTGGGCTTGACCTATGCCGGTGGTTCTTATACCTATAATGGCCTTTCCCGGCAGCCGACGTAGGGCTTTTTTCTTAAAGTAATCAAGATCCTTCATATCAAATTCCCTGCTCAACAATTTCTTCAAGTGCAGAATATCAGACGTACTCTTCGCAGCAATCAACATATCATCCATATATAATGTAAACAACAATAGTGAACCAGCATCAAGGACTCGATAATACACACAACAATCATGCTCACAGCGAGAGTAAGCATGAGTTACCATGAATGTCCCAAATCGCTTGTACCACTACTGAGGAGATTGCTTCAAACTGTATAAGGACTTTTTTAGCTTGCACACATAGTCCTTCTTTCTAGGCTCAATAAATCCCTCGGGTTGTTGCATGTAGATCCTCTTCTCTAAATCACTATGAAAGAAAGTTGTCTTCACATCAAGCTACTCCAATTTTATATTATGTGCTGCTACAATGGATAATATCAATCTGATAGAAGTGTACTTCACCACTGATGCAAAATTCTCATCTTTTTTGTGAATACCCTTTGCCACCAATCTTGCCTTGTACTTCTGATCTTCCTTTTTCCTGTAAATCCACTTGCATCCAATAGCCTTCATACCCTTTGGAAGTTTAACTAATTCCCAAGTTTGATTCTTTTGTAAAGATTCCATCTTCTCATCCATTTCTATCAACCACGAGTTACCATCCTCTGCCTTGACAGCCTCGTTGGAACTGGTAGGGTCTTCACTTTCCCACGATTAGTACAAACGAGACCAAGTCCTCAAAAACATACCTTTGAGTTGGTTTCTTGGTACGTGACTCTTTATCTCTGACTAGATTCCAAGAATCACTAAAATGCTCCTCTGGATCCTATAAAGACTGCTCATCTGTAGATCTATCTGGAGACTCATCAACTGAGTTTGTCCTCTGCTCATGCAACTTTATCTCCACCGTGTGACCCTGCTTCTCACTAAAGGCTGCATCCATGTTCAACATATGTGCTTCATTGAATACCACATCTCTACTGATCATCTTTTTTTTGGCCACTGGATCCCATAACCTGTATCATAATTTCTCCTTCCTCATACCCAAGGAATATACATTCTTTTGACTTAGGATTAAGTTTGGATCGTTCTTCATTCTGAAGGTGAGCAAACGCGGGACAACCAAAAATTCTCATTATAAAAAAATTAACTTGTTTACCAGACCATACCTCCTAGGGAACTTTGTAATTAATGGCAGATGATGGAGAACGGTTGATCAAGTAACAAGCTGTGTTAACAGCTTCAGCTCAGAAACTCTTAGGCAAATCTGCATTCAATCTCATGCATCTAGCTCGCTCCAGTAAGGTTCTGTTCATCCTTTTGACAACCTCATTGTGCTCTGGAGTCCTCTTCATTGGAAAGTGTTTGATGATACCCTCATCCTTACAGAACTGCAGAGACTCCTCATCCTTGTATTTCATGCCATTATGTGATCTGAAGTACTTAAGCTTCTTACCCGTCTGATTTTCAACTCTAGGCTTCCACTGCTTAAGCACGTTGAAAACTTCAGACTTATACTTCATAAAGTACACCCATACTTTTCTTACGAAGTTATCTATAAATGTAACAAAATAACGAGATCCCTTATTTGAGACATGCTTGATTGGTCCTAAAAATCCGAATGCACACAGTCTAGAACTCCTTTACTAGTATGAGAAGCACCTTCAAAACTAACTCATTTTTGCTTCCCAAACACATGAAATTTGCAGAAGTCCAACTTACATGATTTTACTCCCTGTAACAGCTTGGGTTTGTGAAGTTCCAGCATACCTCCCTCACTCAAGTGTCCCAGCCATTTATGCCATAACTCAGAGTTATCATTGCTAGAACCTGCATGAGTTGATGTTGAAGCTCTACCTATAACTGTGTTCCCTATCAGTTTATACAAATTTTCAGTGTTCTGACCTTTCATTATCACCTAGCACCTTTGCTAACTTCAGGACTCTACCTTTTATAGATATACAGCAATCTATCGAATCAAGTGTGCCCAAGAAAATTAAATTCTTCTTTAAGTCAGGTATGTACCTTACATCATCTAGGGTTCTCACAATCCCATCAAACATTTTAATTTTAATGGTACCTATCCCCATGACTTTACAAACAATGTCATTAACCATTAACACATTACCACTATTACATGAAGTAAGACAATTAAACCATTCCTTATGTGGGCACATATAAACGAACATGCAGAGTCAAGAAACCATTCCGTAGAAAAACTGTTGTATCTAACTGATAAGAGATTACCTTCTTACTGCTCAACCGAGGAAACCAAATAGAGATCACCATCGCTACTTTTGTCATCTGCATCATTAACATTAGCATGGTTCACATGTTGGCATTAGTATTTAAGACATCTTGTCCCACATTGGTTATCAAGAGAAGATCACAACTTTTCTCTAAGTATATGTAAATTGTCTTCTATTGTATTTAAGGTCAAGAGAAAAGAGTCATTCTTTGAGTAGGCAAACAATTGAGAGATACACGTGAGGGAACATTGTAAATCTGACTTGTGCAAAATGAATTTGAGTTCTCTCATATTTCTTGAATACTGCGTTGCTTATTGGGAAGGAGACATTGCTTGTTGATGATGTTATGTCCACTCTTATAGGCTTGAGCAGAGTTAATGGTACGAGTTCAAGCCATCAAAACGAAGTTCTGGTGGTAAGATTTGAAAATAAGAATGGTCATGGAAGAGGCAGAGGTCGGTCTAAAAACAGAAATTCATGACATGGAAAGAGAGGTCTAAGTCTCATGGAAAGCAGGACAATTCCAGTCTTGAATGCTGGTATTATAAAGAGATTGGTCATTGCAAGGAAGTGTCTAGAAGTTATAACCTTCTTTGATTAACCAATGCGAGACATAAATACAAGACATATATCAACATGTGGAATGTTTTTTCAGGTGTTTTAGTCTTCTAAAAGTAACCCTAAATGAAGCCGCGAGATTACACAATTTTTAGTCAATCTAATTTCTCTATGAGAATTTGGTATCCGGTTTGTGGTGTGCTTTCATCATAGGTTGTGTCGATTCCAGATCATTATCACAATCAGCTAGAATAATATCTTATAGTGATGCCAGCTTGTGCGATACTCGGTCTACATGCTTCCATTTTGCATCAATCGCAAGCGATGATCGGCGCTAGATTGTTTTTAAAGGTTAAATTCTTTTTAAAGTGTACCATTCCTCTAACAACTGATGATGTAATGAGAAAAATTTTGAAGGTGTAAATGGGTAGAGTGAGGGACCATTTCAAGAATATTTGGTTTGAAAAGTAGGGAGTTTTCTGCATATACAACAAGATTATCTCAAGAGACTAATAATGCTACAAGTATATGGTGATAGGTGCTCACGAAAATGAATGGAACAGGACACGAAAAATTCTGCTCTATTTTATCCTACAATCTAATCTACGGACGACGACTATAATGTAGATGTGTAAAAGCACAAATAAAGAGAATGACTCGGCAGGGTTGTTGGGTTTTTTTTTTTGGCGCGGGGTGGGGGGGGGGGGGGGGGGGTGACGTAGAGATAAATCAAATACAGTGTAAAAGCACAAATTAAGAGAATGACTCGGGAGGGTTGTTGGGTTTTTTTTTTGGCGGGGGTGGGGGGAGGGGGGGGGGGGGGTTGATGTAGAGATAAATCAAATACAGTAGTCCATAATATTTGTAAATGCATCTGGATACAAGATCAAGAGAACGACGGGATAGAAAAGAAATAACTCATAATATTTCATAACCATTTACTCCCAGTCGTATACTTTCTCCCAATAACTGGATTCACTATAGCGGTTTGTAAAAAAGAAGCCGAGATTGTTCACCATCCAATAGCATGTATTAAGAGATCCAAAATTATTGACCTTGCACTTGTCAGCCCATATTTTCATATTGAAAACGTCAACGACTTTCTGCTTTGAATCCCACCAAAAGTAGCAGAAAAAAAGTGTAGTTCCGATGACATTGTTACGAAAATGCCAATGGAAATCATCTCCAGCATAAAGGGTAAGATACCCAAGATCATCGTCTTTAGATTGGCAATGAATTGTCAGCGGAGGATACGACTGTGGAATTCTACTAATGACGTGAAGCTCGTACGTGGGGTACGAGTACCTAGCCCATGTTGTGCAAGCAAAGGAAAACGATATGATCATGAGGAGAAAAAGTATCTTCATGACAGGAGCCATCTTACAAAATCCTTGTGAGGTTTATGCAGGAGGAACACCAAGTTGAAACGAAATGTAATCAAATCAACATTAGATATATGCCTATATAAACATTAGATATATGCCTATATAATTAAGTACTTTATAGCAAATTGTGCAGATATATGCCTATATAAACATTAGATATCTTCGATTTAAGTCTTACTTTCTTGTCATCTTAGAGCTTGCAAAAAAGTGTCATCAACTTTTTGAACATATTTATTTTTGTTTTAGACTGCCTATTAATCGCTAATTATAATCCCCACTTCACTAATGTCAAAAGTGTAAAGTACGAGCAAAATCGAGCTTACATATCTTATCTTCTAAACGTTACAAATGAAAGCCTTAAACTATTTTTCCAATCAAAACAAGTCCAAAAGTGGATGAGGCCTAGCTAGTGTCATTTTTTTCAAAAGACAATATATCAATATTTTAAAAAACCAATTTTAAGCATGATAATCCACTATTAATTTAGTTTCACTTATTGTACAGATAAAATTACATAAATTAGTACCAGCTCTCACTTCTGGTTCCGTTGCCACCATTTCTGCGTGAATAAGCATACATGTTAACACTACACGGCTTTTGATACTTTAGTCGAAGGAAGTTCATCGGTCTGCAATTAAAGAGATTATACAATTATCACTCTTTTGGATAAAATTGATGGTTTTAAATATTAGGTTGAACCACTGTACTTATGCAAAATTCCATTAAATTCTTTTGTACAAAAAACCACCCTGAGAAAATTATATCACCAACACAAGAAAAATGATTATATAAAAAGACAAATTTATCCTTGATTTTGCGCCAAAGGTCATCTTTGATCCTCTCCACGTTGTTGAAGTCCAACTTTTTATGAACTTTATTATTGAATTTTGCTATTTAACTTTTCCAGATACATTATGTTACAACCTATTAGTCTCATATGATGATAATCTCAATACATTATTGTCTTTATTATTACATCATATTGAAGGTTAGCTAAGAAAATTATAAGCATCTTACTAATACAATAGCATTTGACAAAATTGCACCTGATTTTACCTGCACATAATTCTCCTTTTCCCTCTAACCAGGTGCCCCGACAAGTTGGATAGGCAACAATAAAGGAGCATTAGTAATGGCGAGATTACTATTTTTAGCATTTCTTTGTCGGTACAAAATTGTTAGTAAAATTGGCTCACCTCCAGTGGTATAAAGGTAAAAGTGGAATAAAAGTTAAACTAGTCTTCCCTTTAATAGTAAAAATAAAATCTTAAATTTTAAAGTGATAGGTGTAAAGTTACATCACTAGGTATTTCCATATCAAAATACACACATGGCCTTACATATATATAACTTCAAGTTCCATCTCAATAATACTAATATGTTTTGTATGGGTACAAAAAACAAAGTCTTTCATGCTAAATTTTGCATTATACTGTGTTCCAATATTTAATTAGAACTCCTTTTTCCTTTTCAGCAAGAGCTAAGTAAGAAAAAAAAATTCCAATAGTGCTGAATTAATTGGGAACAAGGTTATTATGCCACAACACTATTTTCTGCTGATCACGATAATATTATCCATTTAACATACAATTATTCATAAATAATCTTAAAATTATCTGTTTTTCTGAAGACGAGATTATCTCTAGTTTTGCATCAAACACTATTTTTTTTATTCTCTTCAACTTGGTGAAGCCGAACTTTTTATGAACTCTATCTAATTTTTCAGATACATTGTTGTATAACCTATTACTCGAACAATCCTAATCACACTAACTGATTGCCTTTATCAGTTCATCATAATAACGGCAACTGAGGAAATTCAATGCATTGGAGTAAAATATTTGACTAGTTGCACCAGATTTTTTTACCCACCGGTACTTCTCGATTATTCGCTAAAAAAGTGCCCTCGCAAGTTGGACATGCAAGAATAACATTTGGAAAAGTCCATTAGTAATGAGATACATATTTTCACTAGTTTTTTGTCCATGAAAATATTTTAGTGACATTAGCTTACCTCTGTGGTACAAATGTGAGAGTGCAACTGTAAACTAAAAAGTAAAGTAGCATTGCATCAACAACCATTAGCATTATAAATTAATCGAGTTCTAGCTGAACAGGGGTGTGTTCGAGCCGAGTTTGCTAATTTTTAAGCTTTTTTTAAACTCGGCTTGTGTTTATTAATCTCCATGTTAATTTGAAGTCAGCTCGAGTTTGTTACCAAAACAATCGGGCATGGCTTGGCCTGTTTGTGAACTTGGTTCAGGCCTTATGAGGTTGTAAAAACGGTAGAGGAAATTAAAAAAAAAAAAAGAGAGAAGGGAAACCACTACAAGAAAAAAGGCTTTTAGCGACGGATTTTCAGTAGCTAAAAGTCCCTCGTATAAAAGCACGTTACTAAAAGTTTGGAGACGGAATTTTCAAATCCGTCGTCTAATATTGCACTTTTTGCTACGACGGAGTTTTATATTAATTAGCGACGGAATATCCGTCACTAATTATATTTTACGTATTTTAATTTATTTTCTGTTTTGTGAAATTAGCGACGGAATAAATGTTTTAGAGACGGAACATTCCGTCGCTAAACAAGATTTTTGGCGACAGAATATTCCGTTGTTAAAAAGCTGATAGTAGGAACACTTTTAGCGACAGAATTAATCTGTCGCCAAAAGTAAAAAAAATTAATTTTTTTATTACCCAGACCTGTAATAAAATTTTCATTTCTCGCTTTAAGGTGATCTTTCGATTTCTCCTTGACATTCATCACTATGTTGAACACATTGTCAAAAAAATTCTTCTCAATATGCATCACATCCATGTTGTTTCGGATAACGAGCTTCCTCCAGTACGCTAACTCCCAGAAGATACAAAATTTTCTCCAGTTGTGCTCCTCCCGTACCCTGGAGTCTTCTGATCTGGCACACCCTTACTGTATGGTATGTCAGTATCAAGTCCCTTCAGGTGTGAGAGCACTTCTTCATCAGATAGGGTAGTCCAGTGTGACAATCTCACGCTCGATGATCCCATCAAATTTATCTTTCTGCCTACGAAACTGATGGCCTGGTGGCAAAAACTTACGGGGACATCCGAACCACGAGGGCTTTCCGCCGTGTTTTAATGTATGACCAGGGTTCAAAGCTGCAATTGATAATATATGCAAGAATCTTTCCGAAATTGAACATGAGTTAAAAGCTGCAATTGAACATGAGTTGAAACACTGTTTTATAAACACGTAGCTTTTTCAAATTAATAATATATGCAAGAATCTTTTTGAAATATCAAAGCTGCAAAAAGATCATTGTATATGTTACCAATTACACTTTAAATAGAATTTGTTGGCAACTAGTTGAACCATCTCGTTGCCAATGAACTTCGCAAAACAACAACGAATATAAAGAATATAAGGTTTATAAGCAACGAGTAATTGAACCATCTTTGGGCTAATTAGTGTTAATGAGAATTATTTTGGGCTAATTATAGCTAATTAGGGTTAATTATGAGTAATTAGGATTATTTTGAGCTAATAGTCGGGTTTTATTGTGTAGAGTCATGTTGATTAGTCCTAATTAGGCTTAATTGGGTTATGTTAGGGCTAATTAGTGTTAATGAGGATTACCTTGGACTAATTATAACTAATTAGGATGAATTAGGGTTATTTTGAGCTAATTAGGGTTTAATTATGCGGAGTAGTATTGATTAGTCATAATTAGGGCTAATTAGGCTTAATTACGACTAATTAGGAACGTAATTAGAGTTTAGTTAGTTTTTAGGCTTTAGAGTTTCATTAATCTAATCACGGGTCTACAAGATATGAGCAATTAGGGCTAATTAGGGTTTAATTTGGATTGATTGGTGTTAATTAGGATCAATTCGGGGTAATTACAACTAATTTAATTTTTATTGGGTTCTTAGGGTTAATTAAAACTAATTAGGCTCGTTAGAGCTAATTAGGGTTAATTGGGTTCATTAGGGTTAATCGGGACTAATTAGGACTAATTATAGCCAGTGCTGGAGTCACGATGAGATTCTAAGGGGTGCTAAAAATGTCGTGTTAACCTAATTAATCTAAATTCAACAACCAACCATTCAACTAATTCACAGATATCTCAATCCAACTGGGTCCCATCCTCCATCAACAATCTCAATTCTTAAATTCTCAATGCACAGTCAACAATCTCAATTCTCAATACCTCATATAGGATGTCGGTACGTTGTCTGACACCTCCGGACACGCCCGAAGACATTGATTTATTTTTTAAATGCCGGATATTGTGTCCACCACCCCTTGAAGAGGTGTCAACAAGTATAAAGCCAAAATATGACATTTCGGTGTCGGTGTCGATTGGACGTGGTGTCCATGACCTACCGACACCTCGACACCTCATCGACACATCCGGAAACGTGTCGAAAACCTCCAAAAAAGTGTCGGACACCTCCGAACACGTGTCCGACACCTCCGAACACGTTCGAAGTCATTGATTTATTTTTAAAATGCCAGACACCATGTCCGTCATCCCTTGAAGAGGTGTCGCACACCTCTTGAAGAGGTGTCCATAAGTATAAAGCCAACATGTGACATTTTTCGGTGTCGGTGTCTATCGAACGGGATGTCCGTGACCTACCGACACCTCCGGACACGTGTCCAACACCTCTCAACGGTGTTCGAAGACATTGATTTATTTTTTAATTGCTGGACACCGTGTCGGACACCCATTGAAGAGGTGTCCACAAGTATAAAGCTAAACTATGTTGTTTCGGTGTCAGTGTCAATCAGACGCGGTGTCTGTGTCTGTGCTACCTAACGGGAATCTCAATCCAATTGGGTCCCATCCTCCGTCAATAATCTCAATTCTCAAATTCTCAATGCAACAAAAATTAATAAAAATCACACATTCAATCCAATTGGGTCCCATCCTCCGTCAACAATCTCAATTCTCAATTCACAAATGCTCAATGCAATAAAAATCACACATTCAATCCAATTGGGTCCCATCCTCCAGTCAACAATCTCAATATCTCAAATGCTCAATGCACAATTAACAATCTAAAATCATCAATTAACAACCTAAAATCATCAATTAATAATCTTAATTACTTCAAATGCACAACTAATAACCTAAAATCATTAATTAACAACCTAAAATCATCGATCAATAATCACAATTTTCAAATGCACAATTAACAACCTAAAATTATCAAAACAAATGATCAATGTTCAAATGGAAAAAAATTGTTCAAAATGTACATATCCGATGTGCTTGAATTATTTCAATTTTGGGGTTCGATTCGGTTAGGGCAATTAATTTAGGGTTTAATTAGGGGGTTCTATTAGTTCAATTTAGGATTCGGTTGAATTGGGGCATTCAATTTAGGGTTTGATTGGATTAAGGCATTCAATTTAGGGTTCAATTAGGGGTTCAATTAGTTTAATTTAGGGTTTGATTCGATTAGGGCGTTCAATTTAGGATTTAATTAGGGTTCAATTACATCAATTTAGGGTTCAATTAGGGTTCAATTAGTTCAATTTAGTGGTCGGTTGAATTGGGGTATTCTATTATGGGGTTTAATAAGTTTAATTTAGGGTTCGGTTGGATTAGGGCATTCAATTTAAGGTTCAATTAGGGGTTGAATTAGTTTAATTTAGGGTGCGATTCGATTAAGGCATTCAATTTAGAGTTTAATTAGAGTTCAATTACTTCAATTTAGGGTTCAATTAGGGGGTTCTATTAGGTCAATTTAGAGTTGCTTTAACCAATTAGGGGTTTCTAATAAAGGAGGTTGCTTTACCCAATCACGCAGCCACACGAGACAACGGGAACTCACCGCCAGCACCAAACAAACTCAAACACAAGCACTAAGTTGGAGGATGGGGGATGACAAAATACTAGCCTAAAATTACATCCGTTCCTAAAAACTAAACCAACTATATACAACAAACTAAACTAGAAAGGACACTGAGCTAGGGGGAAAGGGAAGGACTATACCCTAGCCTGAAAATTAACCCTTTTCGCACGGCCTCACCAGGAAGCCAAACATACATCCCACACCCCCTATAGCTGCCTGTGTAGCAAACACACCTACCAAGGGCTTGCTTATGCCAGCTAGTCATAATCACATCCACCGGTGTGACTTTATAGCCGTTTGCAAGCAAAAGTTAGTGCCCAAGCAAACTAGTTAGAACCGAAATATATTTAGTAACCATAACGTCGCTTTGATTCATTCGGACAACCTAAAAGTAAGATTTACAAAAGCAAAGTTTCTACCCATTATCAAGTTTATAGACAATAATTGATGGAATCAAGTCTAAAATGGACTGTTTCCTCTTAGGGTGAACATGATTATGACATGTAAACCATATTAGCATACCTAAGTTTCGACAAAAGTAAACAACTTTGGGAAAAAGGGTTCATTGAGAATCTGATTCACAAGGTTAACAAACTTCTTTGTCATATTTCATAAAACTTTGAAAGTTTTGAGCTGAACACCTATGGATGATAGAGAATTAGCAACAATATATTAGTGTTAATCTTGATAGAGAAATGAGGACTCACCATGTTCCAAGTAAACCAAGTGAGATCATTCTTAAAGTAAGTCTTAGACCTCATTTTCTTGATGCCTAAAGCAATTAAAAGGGACTAAAAAGTACACTAAGTTTAGCCTAGATTGTGTTCGTAGGTTTAAATTTTATCCGTTGTAAAGGTACGTAGCAAATAGAAAATAGGCGATGAATATGCAAAGTTTTGTATCATCATAATTTGGTTATTATTATAGAGCACTAAGCTTAATTTCAAGATTTGAAATTTGTATGTCGCACACCCTAACTTCGATATCTTAGTTTGAACGAGTAAAAGTGGCGTGATATCTACCACTTTTGCTCCAAAGAATAGAGACATAAATTTTTTTTGAAATTAATATACGCACGTACGAATTTCATGACGTCGCCTAAAAGTGAGCACCATAATTTTCATTTAACAAATCTCATTCGTAATCTAACTATAAAAGTATCACACTCGCACAAATGGTGAGTGGTGCTCCAGTCTACGTATTTGAGCACACAAATTTTTTCAAGAGAATGCAGTGAAAGAAAATTTAACCCGGTTATAACCTAAAGACAGTTTGATGGGATTAAAACATTTTTTTTGCATTGTGTTGAATAAGTAAAATAAATTATTTCTTTGTCTAACTTATAGTAACACTTAATATAATGAGAATCCGTGAGTAATGGTAGATACATTTTTTTATTAACGTGCTTTATATAATTAGAATGCTTGGTGGCATAACATGGTAGATATAATGGATATATATAGTTAACTACTTACATAACATGAATCATGTGAAGATTGCTTGAAGACTTGAAAGTTTGGACTTGTCATTTGAATATGTTAGTGAACATGAGTTTTAAACTCTAAATCTGAATGAACTACATCAACAAGTAAAATTCATTTCCTTTGATATATTTTTTCTCTTCATAAAACTATATTACAGATGCTATAGAGATTTTGAGGCTTATACCATAAAATAAAACTTTAGCAAAAGCAAGATCCTAAAAATAATGTAATGGCTACGTATGTTATTTTTACAGATAAATATAATTTTACATAAAGGTAATCTAAGATCATTTTTTAGGGTGTGTATTTACGTCTAGCACACGTGCTTTTATCTAGTATATATAAAAAACTGAAACCTTTACTTAAAATTATGACACGTAGGATTTTTGGAACTCTATATTTGCGACTAGTAAGACTTTTTAGAAATATTCTCCTTTTACCACGTAAGTTTCAACTTTACATGTATTAGTTCTCTAACTTAATTGGTCTCTTTATATAGAGTCCAACTTTTTTGGATTGGATATATAAGATTCAAGAATCCTATTTTTTTAGATTTCTTTTTCTTTTCTACTCTATTTAACTCTATCCTATCATTTATTATTAAAAAATTCATAGGTATAATTTATCCGATATTTTTAAACTTTATAAAACTAAGAACCTAATTATACACCTTTTAAAACTCTACCTAATCAATATACTTATACATTAGGCCTTGATTTTACTTATTAAAACCTTAAAGTACTTTAAAATAACAATATAAAATTTCAAAAAAGTAACGTACGAAAATCATACCCTACTTATTAATTCTTTAGTATGATCATAGGCTCGACTTTTGTAAATTTTATAAAATGAAAAAACCAAATCTGCTTTTAAATCTCTACATAATCCAAAAATGCTTCAATTTGGACTACTAGTTTCTTAAAACGCTTAAAAACAAATAAAATAAAATCTTGCAAATGTAAACAACGAAAATCATCTATGAAATTAATGATTAGTATTTACAAATTTAAAAGTAACTTTTCTTAGCTTATATTTTATTTTTTTACGTCTTTTTGTTATGCAAAATATCATCCTATTTTAGTTTTGGTGTTTTTTTTTTCTTTTTTCACTCTTACTTATTAGTACTTATCATGATTTTCTTATAAAAAATTCTTAGGTAATTTGTCTAATTTTCGTAAATCTTATTGAACTGAAAAAACCAATTCTAAAACTCTATCTAATCTGGATCTATACATATTAGGGCATTAACTTTAACTGTTAGCATCTCAAAAATACATTCAAATACCAAAATAAAGTCTCACAAAAGTAAAATACAAAGAATCATGTGTAACATCTTATAAGCACTTTAAAATAAACAAAATAAACCATACGTTGTAAAGTACAAAAATGATGTATAAATATTAAGGATTAATACTTCAGAAGTTAAAAAGTAAGTTTTTTTTTTTTAGCATTTTCCCCCTTCGCTTATGTAAAAGATCTTCCCATTTGTTTTGTAGGTATAATCCATCCAACTTTTATTAACCTTATAAAATTAGGAAATTAATTGTATATCTTAATGATGTATAAATATTAAGGATTAATACTTCAGAAGTTAAAAAGTAAGTTTTTTTAGCATTTTCCCCCTTCGCTTATGTAAAAGATCTTCCCATTTGTTTTTGTAGGTATAATCCATCCAACTTTTATAAACCTTATAAAATTAGGAAATCAATTCTATATCTTAATGATGTATAAATATTAAGGATTAATACTTCATAAGTTAAAAAATAAGTTTTTTTTTTAGCATTTTCCCCCTTTGCTTATGTAGAAGATCATCCCATTTGTTTCGATAGGTATAATCCATCCAACTTTTATAAACGTTATAAAATTAAGAAATTAATTCTATATCTTCTAAATTTTTTGTATGTGTAAGTACGATAAACTAGGCATGAGCAAATTTTTTTCTCCATTTGACGTTTCTTTTACTCAAATCACGTAGTAAAATATTGTTATTAACAATACATATTACGTAATAACTAAAGGAGGATATAAAAAATTAGTGAAAACTAAATACGTTTTCACTCTGATAGTAGTTTTAGATATACTGATATATAATCTAATTGCGTAGTGATGTACCAAAATGATACATTTTCAGTATTCTACACAGTTTTGTCAATATGATTCTAATCGTATTAAATAGTGGCTTATTTGATTCGTGAAATCTATATTCATGAGTAATCTCGATTATTTTGATTTATTATGTATATGCATGGATGCAGCGAAAGTCATTATATTTGTTATTTTTTAATTTAAAGCATTATTAACTATATTATAATATATGATTAATGAGAAAATAAATTACATCTCAATCCTACCAAATTACATCTTTACTCGTGCATTTGCACGGGTCCATTAGCTCGTATAGGTAGATATTCATGATTGGCTTTTAGATATTCGGAATCATCTCTTTACCGTTCGTAGATTCTCATAATTCATATAGTTAGATATTATGTTACCCGGTAAATGCAGTATATAATTAGAAGCTCATACCAATATTTTCATCATATTTATTTGACTTCAAATGCTTTCCCCGCAATCTTGTGAATATAGTCGCAATTGTGACGCATACGGATAGATATTCATAATCGGCTTATAGATATCCTGTCATTTGAAACATAGGTTTCTAAGATTTATCATTGACATTGGGTAAATATGTAAATTTGGAATATGGGTATACATTGCATCTTTGTATGTACGGTTATAAAAAGTAGAAAGCAAGCGTTAAAGGAAGATGAAAGCAAGTTGAAGATGTATGGAAGTACGGATGTAGTTACATATAACTTCAAGTTTAAAACCGAAGTTAGAAAAATATAAATTGATACATTCAATTAGACTTTACGGATTATAGACAAGGATACGGTATAGACAAAGATACAGAGTTACAAGTTACTAGTAGAGAATATCTGTATGCCAGCATCAGCCCCTGCTTTGCCTACGTTCAGGCCATTCAAAACCATCTCATGTTTAGTACCAAAAAAAGAAAAAGAAAGAAGAACCTCTGAACAATTGATCCTAATAAAACATATACCAATTTGATATGAAACTTCTCTTAGTTCAAGACTTCTTCCTTGGTTCGTTTTCCAGCCTTGTAAAAGTCTGACTCCTACAGCATGCACTTGTCAATCTATCAAGCTTGAGACTATTCAACTAATCAGCGCGCTTTTGTAACTTATACTCAGAACGTAATGCTTAAGTATTACTTAAGATATACCCTAAAGTACTCTAAGACGGACTTTGGGTATTTTAGTAGGGAACGCTTGAAGTTTTTAGACTAGAGATTTTAAGACGAGTAGCCATGGTTTTAGCCTGTAAAATGCTTTGTAGGGAACTTTTTTTTGGTTGCTTTTTTCTTAATTTTAAAAAAGTCCAAAATGCGAAGCTCAACATACGTGTTTTGCACTACAAGTTATGGCAACAAAGAAGAAATTCTAGTTTAAATTTTGGTTTCAAGTATGTGCAACCACTGAACCATTAGGCCCATCAGGGCAGTGAGATATTGGGGTAAGAGCTGGGAGGGTTAGCCTCATTTTGTAGTATATGAATTTAAAAGACAAAACACGCAATCTACTTTTGGAAGTGTACAAAGGGCTGTCGATTTAAACATTCTCTAGCTATTTATGCACATCGTAAAATGTGTTAGCTAAAGCATTAAAAAAAAAAGAGGAGTTTGTAGGTGTAACCGCGCGCTTTCATGAAATGTGAATTTTCTTCAAATGTAATTTATGACAAATAAATGTGTGAAGGTAATATCATTTTAATTGCAATTTAGAAGGTGTAGTTTATGCGTATTTTAGCATTAGTATTTGTATTGTTACGTCTGAAAATGTATTTCTACAACTTGTTTTGGCTATGAGACCACTACAGCCTCATATTTAGAGAAAAAAGAATTGTCTTCTAGATACATTTATTGTTTTGTATAACCATAGTAGCATCTGAACCCTTAGGCTCATCTGTCTGGTCATCAGCTTGCCACAATCTTTGTAAGTAGTCAACAAATTATTGTAGCCGTTAAGACTAGTTCAATACGCATTACCAAATAATAATCCCATCTATGTTGGCAACCCGTGAGACTACGGACAAAATATAAAAAGATAGCTATTCGCAAGTGATCTTTGTGTCTTGTATAAAACATGATGCAAACCCAAGCCAAACAGTCAGTTCTCACAAGAAAAGGAAACGATTGCCCGAGATAATATATTATTCAAATACGCCAATGACCATGTTTAACAACCATTAATCACAAGAAAAATACTGCTAAATGCTACAAGTAATGTTGTTACTAAAACTTCCCCTATACAGCGACTCAGTAGCGGAGGCAGCAGGGAGCACAGGGGGGCACGTGCTCACCTGCTGCCGTCCATTTCAGTCCAGCTTTGCAACAGTGTCGTCTATAGGGTACCAAGGCAGGTAGCTAGCTTTCCACCCCCACCGCTTAGTCCATCGCCCACCTCCAGCCAAGGCCCATCAGCAATATCTTTCTGTTGGACCATCTCAGCCACTCTTCCCATGTCATCTCTCTCTACCTATGTTTCTTCTTATCTTCATCTTCCTTTAGTTTTCAGTTTTTTCATGAAATGATTTCATATACTCACTAGTCATCACCATTAAGCATCAACCATCTTCAGGACTCTGTTCACCATTTTTTTCAGCCTCAGTGATAGTTTCATTTTGGCCGGCTGTGGGTTTCATTAGTTTCGTTGTCAAAGTGAGACTATGGTGTCTGTCAACGTTTATGATAAGAAGTTAGTCATGGTAAAGTAGCCAGAAAAGAATGTGTTTTTACCATTGTGGTTTATATACATGGTGTACGGGATATAATGGTGTATTGAAAAAAAATTAGGTTGAATGGTAGAAAGGAGCCCAATCTTCAAGTCCTTTTGGTACATGAAAAAGCGGAAAAATAACTTGACGTAAAAAAAAAAATGGTTGCTTGCAGAATCAATCACAGGTCTATAGTGGGTTTACTAAATGCCTATTGATAAAATTGTCGAAATATTTCACTTGAATCCATTTGACCATATCAAGATCGTACCAATATAGGGGGTCTAGTAAGCAATTATATTTTAATTATTTGAGTTAAAATTTTCCTTCGGATAAGTGCCCACCCCGTGCTTCTTTTCTGGCTCCGCCACTGAAGCAACTCTAACCGGTTAGAGTTGTAGTTTGAAAAAGATAAGAAGAATCTGAAATTGGAAATTAACAAATTTTGTAGCAATTGTAATAAAATTAAATTTGAAATGGAAAAAGAAAAATCTGTTGTAACTTCAATAAGAGCGATAAAGACAATTCTTTAGGTGGCGCATTTGGTGACATTCTTGCTCCTTGTTCTTCCTTTGTGAAATGAACATGGAAAAAAAAAATGCCTTTGGTATACGATCTTGTTCTTTAATTTTTTTTTTCTTTTTGGGTTTTGGGGGGGGGGGGGGGGGAGGGGGGGCGGTGTCCTAGTTTTGGGCCCAACACTAGGTGACCTCGTTCTCTTAATCAAATTCTGAAGCACCTATGTCCAACTTTGCATTTAATGAGGTTGAGCCATCAGAATAATTCTGATGGCCGGTTGGGTTTTGTTTCTGGCTGGGTTTGGTGTTGTGGCAGGTAGGGGTGTTATTGGTAGCTGTTGGCATGGTAGCTGGTTTTAAGTCGTGTACTTGGTGCAGAAATATGATGTGCCTTGTTTCTGCATGTTCTCTAAGTATCAATCCTTCTTTCTCTCTGTCTACCTGTTCCCGTTGGGCAATACTAAAAATACAGGCAAGAAGGCGTAAGATTTGTAGATGACATGGAATATAGACCGAAGGTAGGCTAAATTTAATGGGATCCGGATCCCCTGCCGTAGGTAGGGTTACGACAGGGGTGTTGTAGCCACTGTTATAACCGTTGGACCGAGATAAGTGGAGGGTAACGGCTGAGATGAAGCCATGTCATCAACTTTGGGGGAGACAACATTTACATCGGGAGACCATTCTTCTCTCTCCATTAATGACTCTCTCTCTCTCCAAACCAACGATAATTCCAACGCCCCACTTACCGTCGACGCGGCTTCATCTCACCGTCCAGCGACGCGGCCATCTCGGAATCACTGAAGAAAGTCGCAGCGGCCTGAATTGGTGATTCTCTCTCCAAACTCAATCGTCTCTCCATCTCGCTTTCCCCGATTCCATCTGCCACCGCCGCCGCCGACGACGACGTTTCAACTCACTTCCGGCGACGGCACGTCCATCACCCATCGGTGACGACGCTCTCTACAATCTCTCTCTTCTCTGAAAATCGAAGCCACGAACCCTCACCCATCTGCGACGACGTAGTGATTCTGGCGACGCGATCTACGATTATACATCGAAGCAGCCTGAAATCCTGTCGCCGCCATGGAAGGACCTTCATCCACCGGCGACGAAAGAGTTGCGTACTGGGCTATTTGCGGACTTTGCTGTCTATTTTCAGATTAGTTGCTTGGTAAGCTATATTTTATTTGCATTAAGATTAGTGCGATTCGTTTAGTGTTTTCTGCCATGAGAATCCCTTGTTAGGTGGATAATCCATATTTTTTGAGTTAATTGTCTTCTGATCCCCTTAAATTTGGCTTTCCTTTTGATCTCTTTGCCATTAATTCAGTCTTTTACAAGCTTTAATAGTCAATCTCATCATCCTCAAATGAATCTTACGATATCGTAATCTGGAATAGAGATTATGAACTCGATAGATCCCTCATGAACTTTACGATATCATAGACCCCTCATGAACTTTTTGATATCAATCTCATGAACTCATTGGATCCCTCTTATCACCGTACCTCATTTTGTCAGATTTCCTCTTGTGGGCGCTCGCCGATTATGCACTTTATACGAATACAAGGAATATATGCTAGTTTTAAGCTTCGAATCAGGAATTGGGTAGTTACTGTACCACTTCACTACTCTTGGTAAAACTTTTTGTCCCTGAAACAAGGTTCTTCACCCCATATGGTACACACCACGTCAAGTATCCATGAATATGCTTTTATTTCCTTTCTGCTTCTGTTTCCATCTGTCCGAGGAGGTGCAGGCACATGTAACAAGTTTAATTAGCCCTAACATATCTTAATAAATCCTAATTATATTAATTAAACCCATAACGCTAAACCCTAAACCCTTACACTCCTAATTAATCCTAATAAGCCAATTAGCCTTAATTAGCCCTTGTACATCTCAGAATTACTCCATATTTTCCAGAGATGGTTTAATTACTCGTTGTTTATAAACTCTGCATTCTTTATATTAGTTGTTATTTTGCGAAGTCCATTGGCAACAAGATAGTTTAACTCGTAGCCAACAAATTCTATTTAAAGTGGAATTGGTAACATATGTAACGATCTTTCTGTAGTTTTGATATTTTGAAAAGATTCTTACATATGATATTAATTTCTGAACGCATGCATGCATAAAAACCCTTAGTTCCTGTTCAAAGGTACTCATTACAAAGTAATACTTTGTAATGAGCCTTTGGATATCCAGTTTTGGAAAAGCTACGTGTTTATAAAACAGTGTTTCAACTCATGCTCTGTGTTCTATGTCGTGGATATTTGGTACACGTTTTCATGTGTTTCTCCGGGTGCATACAGATCTGGTGTTCAAACATCCGTCAAACCTTGGAAGGCAAGGTTAGATGAATGTTAGAACACCTAATCGATGTCGTGTACTTGGAGAAATACGGGGAGGTGCTGCCGAATTTTCTGCAGAAATAGGACTAAGCATGAGTTATTCACTTTTTTATAAACATGTGCTTTTTTGAATGGGATAGGACCACTACCTATTAGAGAATGGAGAGAAAATATATAGACATGTTGTCACATTCATGCATTCATATATACATCGACCCTGCCTAATGATTGGTCATAATTGAAGGTGGTATATAGTACATTATCTCAGTCGTCATGTCGGTCGATCGAAGTTGGATGAAAAGGAAGAATGCTGATGATTTTATCTTCGTCGGTACAGTTTTATGGGTGGATACACAAGGTGGACGCAGCACGGGGAAACGATAATATTGTCATCCAACTCAGCTAGTTAAACTAAAGTTAGGGAAGAGGCACGGTATGATTACTGAAATATGATTATGGATGTTGGGCATGCTAATGTTGACTGGGATAACGACGGTGGTGACGACAGTCCCCAACCGCCGAACGAGGGGGCTCATCAGTTTTATGAGTTGTTGAGAGCTGCGGAAGAGCCGCTGTGGGATGGAGCTTCAAAACACACACGGCTGTCTGCTATTAGTAGGTTATTACAGTTGAAATCAGACCACGGCTGAGTGAGAAAGGTTTTAACGAGTTTGTTACCTTAATCAAAGAAATTCTGACCGAAAGTGAAAAGCTACCGCCGTCGTACTATGACGCAAAGAAGATGATGAGGAAACTTGGGTTGAGCTATGAGCGGATAGATGCGTGCAATAACGATTGTGTATTGTTCTGAAAAGAGAATAAGGATTTGTCACGGTGTCCAGTATGTGATCATTCGAGGTACAAACTGGACAAAGGAAAGAAGAAAAACATTGCATGGAAGATATTGCAATATTTTTCGGTCACACCATGGCTTCAGAGAATGTACTACTCCTCCAATACATGGAAGATGAACATATGAGGGCTCACCGTGAGACTCGTAGCAACGATGCTGATGTGCTGACACACCCAGCTGATGGAGAGGCGTGGAAAGAGTTTGATTGCAGGCATCTAGTCTTTGCTCAAGAAGTTCGGAATGTTAGACTTGGTCTGGCAACCGATGGGTTCAACCCTTTCGGTCAGTCTACCATGCCTTACTCCACATGGCCTGTTATTATTGTCTCGTACAACCTTCCACCAGGCATGTGCATGAAGAAGCCGTACATGTTCTTGTCGTTGCTTATTCCGGGGCCGAAGAGTCCCGACAAGGACATAGATGTGTATTTAAGGCCGTTGATTGATGAGTTAAAACAATTATGGAATCATGGAGTCGAAACATATGATGCATCCCTTAAACAGAATTTTCAGATGAGGGCTGCTTTGATGTGGACTATACATGATTTATCTGCATTGGGAATGACGTGTGGCTGGAGCACACATGGGAAGCTAGCATGCCCTGCTTGTATGGGCGTGAACCCCGGTCATACGTTAAAGCACGGCAGAAAGCCCTCGTGGTTCGGATGTCACTGTAAGCTTTTGCCACCGGGCCATCAGTTTCGTAGGCAGAAGGATAAATTTGACGGGACAATCGAGCGTGAGGTTGTCACACTGGACTACCCATCTGGTGAAGAAGTGCTCTCACACCTGGAGGCACTTGATACTGACATACCACACGGTAAGGGTGTGCCAGATCAAAAGATTCTAGGGTACGGGAAAGAGCACAACTGGAGGAAATTTTGTATTTTCTAGGAGTTAGCCTACTGGAGGACGCTCGTTATCCGAAACAACATGGATGTGATGCATATTGAGAAGAATGTTTTTGATAATGTGTTCAACACAGTGATGAATGTCAAGGGAAATCGAAAGATCACCTTAAAGCGAGAAGGGATCTACAACAGTTGGGTGTACGCCGTGAATTGCATCCTCGGACAGTCAGTGGGAGGACGATACTTCCGAAAGCACCTTACTGTCTAGACAAGAAACAAGTGGAGAAGGTCTGTCAGTGGGTTAAGAATTTGAAGCTTCCAGATGGGTTTGCGTCCAACATATCTCGTTGTTGCAATGTATCGAAATGCAAGTTTCAAAGGATGAAGAGTCACGACTGCCACGTATTCATGGAGAGATTCATTCCTATTGCCTTCCGGGGACTGTTGCCACGGGTTGTTTGCGAGACTTTGACTGAATTATCTCATTTCTTTCGAGATATATGTTCTTCTACGATCCGGGTGAGTAACATGGAGGTGCTTGAGAAGAACATTGTGGTGACGATTTGCAAGCTGGAGAAAATCTTCCCACCTTCGTTCTTTGATTCAATGGAGCATCTGCCTATTCACTTGGCATATGAAGCTAAGATGGGTGGACCTGTGCAATATCGGTGGATGTATCCCTTCGAGAGGTAATTGTTAAATTGTTACAGTTGTTCGTTTACACTTAATGTGACACCTGTTATCATTGATATTCCACCTAACTCGATTCGCTAAACTTCTAGGTTCATGTTCCATTTAAAGAAAAAAGTCCGCAATAAGGCTCGGGTTGATGGCTCAATTGCGGAGGCTTACGTAATGGAAGAGCTTGTAAACTTTTGTAGTCAATATTTCGGGCCTGATGTTGATACAAGGTTAAATCAACTAGGCCGAAATGACCCCCGATCAAGCACAAATTTGGAAGGGCAATTGTCAATATTCAAGCAGTCAGGTAGTCCGTTCGGCCGAACGTATACTCGATGGCTAACGGATGAAGAGTACAGTGCTGCAACAATATATGCCCTTCTAAATTGCGATGAAGTTTCGGCATTCGTTGAGTAAGTTAATGTCTTAATTCACTTACATTGTTGTACATAATTGAAAATGTGTGATAAGCGAGTAAACTATATTGGTTTGCAGTGAGTTCGATGCGGAATCTTTAATCACTGATCTCGCTGAACTTGAATCTCATCGGAAATCACAATTTGTACAGTGGTTCAAAAGGCATGTAAGTCTTTAACGAAATTATATTATGTGTTATATACAGTTCTGTGGCCAATTAGTATACTGATTTATCCTTAATTTTTACCGTCATCTACAATAGGTTCAGTCAATGGATAGACCAGTGGCCTCCTGCTTGAAATTACTAGCTCAAGGCCCTAACAAACAAGCATCCTGTCATGGAGGCTATATCATCAACGGGTTTAGGTTTAACGTAAAAGATGATGACCTAACAAAACAAACCCAAAACAGTGGAGTCTTGGTCAACGGCGACTGTTATGCTGAGAATTGCATGAACTTTTATGGAGAGCTAGATGAGATTGTTGAGCTAACATATTTGGGTTCCCAAAACCGCTTGGTAATGTTCAAGTGTACAAGTCCAAAAAATTGCCCGTGACATATGACAGTGAGCTAGACATCTTTCAAGCCGACCAACCACATGTCTTGTTACTTGTTGAGGTGAACAACGAGGAGGATAATCTTCCTCTTCCAATAACACTTCATGTAGGAGAAGAAGTCGTAGATGATGATGCGGAAGACATGGAAAGTGTTGAAGATGATGTGACTGAGTCTACTGATGAAGAGGATGAATTAGAAGATGAAGAGGAGACGAGTCCCACGAAGAAGAGGACGACGAGTCCAGTGATGAAGATGATGATGATTCCCAAACTGAAAATGATTGACTTGTAATGTTGTAACATCACGGAAAAAATGTAGTAACATTTTAGAACTTGGTTCATATTGATGTGTTTTTGCACCTCCGTTCATATATATAGTGCCGATGATGATTTTTGCCAAATTATTATTTTTAATGTGTTAATGTCTTTGCAATTTATCTATACAAAGTCAAATATGGATAGGATACAAGCTATTCGTGGCCGGGGTGGATGCTAAGCTGCTTCCTCCCTGGTGGGTCCCACCTCATCATTGCCCACTGATGATGAGGCACAGAGTGCTCGCGTATAGCAGACGTGGCCCCAACCCCAGCCGTCGCCCCAGCATGACGCAGATTCATCCCACACGCGCATTGATTCTCTTTCTTCTGTGGGTTCTACCTCAGGTATAGTTGATAACGGTGTTTAGTCAATTTTTGCTAGCCTTATATTTAAAGTATATTTGAACTGTATTAATGTCTGTGTTTTGTAGGATCTCGACGAGGCCGTGGCCCGACACGTGGGGTACGCATCGACCTCCAGCGTAAACAGAGAGTTACGCTCACCCAGGAGGGCCAGTAAGTAAAAAAAAATCACATCATGCCTTATATTTAAATTTTTGGAGTGTTAATTTATATTTGAACTGTATTAATTTATTTATTTACTTCTTTGGCAGGATCCTGGAGAATCAGGCGAGGAAGAAGATCGGCGTTCTTGTGAAGGGCCGATTCTTCGAGCCACGCCTGTACTGGAAGGACTGGGATGCCGCTACGAGGGAGTCCTTATGGGAGGAGTGGCTGGTACGTTGAAGTATTTTTCTGCGATAGTATTTGTTTAATTAAAGTTTGTATTTAAATTAATTTGTGTTATTGAATGCCTTGCAGGAGGGGTTCACGTTTGACTCGCCTGATCAGCAGGCGCTGGGGCGGCAGGCCTTCTTTGCTTACATTGGCAAGAATTACTACCGATGGCTCCACGACGCTAGGGACGGGGCGAAGAAAATGCTGCCAGAGGGTGCCCCGATGATCGAGATGAAGAGATATCCCTCACATTGGATATATCCGACTATATGGGGGCAGATGATAGATCGGTGGGTTGCGGATCCAGGCTGGGATGCCAAGAGTAAAGGCTGGGCCGAGAACAGACAAAATAGAGATCCGACACATGAATGCGGTCAAGCACCCAGATTTGGAGGAGGATGAGATCGTAGCTCTGACGTATAATCAGACGCACGTGCAGAAGAAGGACAAGGACGAGGCGCACCGGGCGGGCGACTACGATTTAGATATTGCCTGGCGAATCGATGTAAGTCAATTTGTTTAAGTTGTTAATTTTTTGTCTTTCTATTCAATGTTTGTTGCTTTAATTAATGCCCTAACATATCTTTAAATCACTGTTCTTACAGGCCTCGTATGAACAGCTTAGGAGGTCTAAGCAACAGTCCGGACAGCCATCAGCGTCCACTAGTATAGGTGCGAGTACTGCGGGGTTGAAGCGATGGCTGGATACACCGGAGGTCGTCAATTGGCCGAAAGGCCGCATATGCGGCCTGCCTAGCACGACTGCACGTGCCGTGATAGAATCGTCCCCACCCCCCGCTGCCCCTCCACAGACACCGGCTCCTCCGCGTCCATTGGCCGAGAAAGAGATCCAGCGCATTGCTACGGTGGTGTTGAGGATGGTTAGGGAGCAGGATCAACAGGGCACTCTGCTGGACATGCCGAGCCAGCCCTGGATCAGTAGGATCCAAATCCAGGACTTGGCAACCCCTGCTGAGCCCCTTTTCGTGCCCAGTCCCAGCTTCCCCCCGGCTTGTACTCTTCTCCCTCCCCTAACCGGCTGTATCCGGTTCCGGGCTTGTACATTTTATTTTTTTTATTATAATAACATTTTTTAAAAGTTGATTATATATAGTTGCTTGTGTCTTGGGGATTGTACGTTGTTGTTGAGGATTGAATTTTTTATTACAGGTTTGAGTATTAGAAAAATAAAAAAATATTTTCTAAAAATTGACTTTTAGAGACGGATTAATTCCGTCGCTAAAGTGTACTTAATTCTAAGATTTTAGCGACAGAATATTCTGTCATTAAACAATCTCATTTAGCGACGAAATATCCTGTCGCTAAAATATATTCCATCGCTAAATATTTATTTATTAAATTAATTTTATTAAAAATAAATAAATAAAAATACGTAAAATAGAATTAGCGACGGAAGTTTTGTCGCTAATTTATAAAGAAATCCGTCGCTGAAATTTCAATATTAGATGACGTATTTTCAAATTCTGTCGCAAAACGTTTAGTTACGCCCTTTTATACGGGGACTTTTTGCGACAATAATTCTGTCGCTAAAAGTTTTAGCGACGGAATTGATGGTTTTAGTGACAGATTTTCTCGTTGCCAAAAATATTATTCCTTGTAGTGAAAAAGGAACCAGTGTGCGGCTGGAACGGAACGACCTCGACTGCGGTTGTAGCTGGGGTTGAGTCTGCTGGATGGTCATGCAACGTGCCTCGTCATCAATAAGAGATGCTAAGGACCCAGCCACCAGCGTGGACGCAGTTCGGCGTCCACCTTGACCTCAAGTGGCCTATAACATATCCAAAACTGATAACATAAACTTACGGTAAATATTATGTTGGTAATTAGATTCTCTACTATAGAAATTATAGCTCATACCCACAATAGTTCTATCCTTTATACAGGAATATAAATGAATAACATTTATCACTACAAGAATATTTAGATGTAACAACGTTTATAATATGACGCTTTATAAAAAGCGTCCCAAAAAGTTCATTACAAGACGCTAGAGTGCGTTTGACACTTTTTTTTTCTCTTTTTTTTCAGTTTTGAAAATTGGAAAAAAGAAGTGCGTTTGGTAACCATTTTTTTCCTTCTCCAATTTAAAAAACAGTTTTTAAACTGAAGAGTAAAAAAAAAAACTCTAGAAACTGTTTTTTTTTTTCACTTTTGGTTTTTTTTTGAGACCACCACCACCGCCCTCCAACCGCCGGCAACCACCTCCGGCTGTTGAGGACTGCCAGCAGCCATCGCCGACCGCCGGCAACTGCCGGCAGCCACCACCGACAGCTGCCGGCGACCACCTCCGGCCGCCGGAACCACCGCCGGCAGCCACCGCCAGCCGCCGGCCGTCGACCACCGCCGACCACCTCCGGCCGCCGGCGCCACCGCCGGCCACCACCACCGTTGACCACCGCTACGCCCCACCACCGCCACCGCAAACCACTCAAAAAAAAAGTCAAAATAAAAGGGTTACCAAACACAAAAAAAAAAGGTTATCAAACACCCACTTGTTTTTGTAAAAAAAAAAAATTAAGCTGCTCTTTAAAAACTGAAAACCAAAAAAAAGTTTTGTTAAACCAACCAAGTAAGAAGTGTTTTTATTTCTTGTACATGATAGGATGCTTCGCAGCGCTCCTAATCGATCGCCTCTATAAAGGTCCTAATAGCACCTGGGACATCCGCCTCTTGAACATTTGCCCTAAAATATATCCCCCAATTTCCATCTTCCTCTTTTCATTCTTTCTGACCGCCATCTCTTCTTGCGACACCGAAATCCAATGTCCCGATGATCTTCAAGGCTGTAAATCTTGCCAAATCTGAGTTCTCTCTACATCTCTTTTTCTTTCCAACTCTGGCATCTATGCCATGAATCCGCCACAACAACCACTACCGAGCTTCCAGGTAGAACCGGACAAGCACCCCCTGCCACGGCCACCATTTTTGAGCTACGTCTTCAATCTGTGGTTCAATTACAACTCTTAGATAACTATCATTTACTTTTGTTTCAACCATCTCCTTTTGTGACGAATTATTCTACTGTTTCGATACTTGGTTGCATTAATATATGATTTTGGGTTAATTTTGTTAATTCTAGATAAAGAAATGCCATCTCCTTCTTTAGTCTGTATCACCTTTAGGGTTCCTACTCCGGTGAAAATTTGGGGCTTTCCTCATAGGGTAGAATGTTGTCAGATTTGGCCGCTTTGATTGGAGGTGGATCATTATACGATGGACTTTTAGAATAAGTAAAGAAGAGATTCCTACCTCTCGAAATTTGGCTTAAACCAATTGATGATTTTAGCTTAAATTGTGTAAGTTGAGAAAATGGTTGAATGACTATTCTGGTTGAATGACTATTGAATGACTGTTGGATTGTTGTCTGCTCTCTGTGGGAGAATGATTGTTGAGCTATCTTTGTAATTTGGAATTTTTAGTCTGATATCTGTTTCATGTTCCTTCCCCCTTTCCTGATGTTACAGAGTTGTTTGCAAGTGTGGATCTCGTGGGACGGAAAAACAGACACTTAGTGAATGGGAGCGGCATACAGTTTCAAAAACGAAATTGGAAGTCTTGTGTTAGGGTGAAATGTTCAGTGTTACCACTGGAACAATGGGTTTGTACCTGAAGTTCCTTTCCCTTTATGGTTGCTACTTTTCTTTTTCCTAGACCCCTTTTGAGGGGACTTTTTGGTTTATGTGTGTGCATGTATCCAACAAATTAGTACTTACTCATAGAAGTAATATGTAAACATATTGTTATTCAAATATATATATATATATATATATATATATATATATATATATATGAGTCGTGATCTATTGATAGCGCTAGCAAGTTGCTAGCGTTGTTTGGCCGTCCGCTACATAATGTAGCGGACGATAATTTACCGTCTGCTACATTATGTCGCGGACGGTGTGTATATATATATATATATATATATATGTGTGTGTGTGTGTGTGTGTGTGTGTGTAGGTTTGTTCAAAAGATAGATGTATATTTATATCTGTATCCATATATACATACATGTATCTATTTTCTTTTTTTGATAAGTAAGCATATATATATATTTTCTACCGGTGAATTTCTTGAAGCAAGGATTCTTTTGGACTGCTGAACCTAAGATTACCCTAGCTTCTCCAATTGCAATCTTCTTGTCTTGTGAATATTCTAGAGTAGAATTTAACCCTTTCTGTTAATTCTCTTGCATTTCTTCTATGCGCAACAAGGTGTTTTTTTTCCGTCATATGAGTATCGTGCACGCAGCCTCCTTTATGTTAATTCTCTTAAACATCCTTCTGTAAAAGCATGAAAACAGAAGTTGCTTACATTTTTGCAAGGTATACTCATTGCCTACGCGTTGGCTATTACATCTTTTAAGGAGATATTCCACTTTATTGCAGCAGCACCTATGAAGGAATTGACATCACTGTCTTATATAGTGATAGAAAAATATTAACCTGTTCATGCCGAATGGACAACAAAACGGCGTGCTGTATGTCAATGGGTAGAAGATTGGGACTACAACAAAATTATTATTTATAACAGGTATCAGATCCTTGTACCGACGTTACACTAGATATTCATTTTATCAAATTTAGATTGTCAATTGGATGCATGCCTTTTTAATCAAAGTCTACGTATTGTACCAAGTTTTATCTGTTACACTTGTAAAAAAGAATATTGTTGATCTCTGATAATTTGACTAGATGCCAAATAGCAGTCCATCAGGCTGCAGCTGAAGCCACGTAAGCTGTTAACATGTATGCCAAATAGTAGTCGATCAGCACGCTCCTGCTTTGCATCAAGAAGTCGGTTTGTGTAGTTTTTTTATTGTGTTCTTTATTCTCAGTTTTTGGGAGAATATATGTTGTTTTTGTGCTGATTTAGTTTTTCTTAACCTTATTTCAGCCTAATGGTCATTTCAAAAGCCAAACCATGATATGATTAAGCATATTAAATCATCACCGAGAGCATTGGCAACCATCATGGAGTGGTAAGTTCTTTATTTTGTATTCATATTTCACCATAGTTTAGCAGAAAAACTAAAGTTGCTAAGACGATCTTCCTAACATCAATTTCTGCTTTATGAGTTGGAATCCTATTGGATACTTTATATATGATTATTTGCCCATTTGTCTAATTTTGCATTTTACTTGTAGTTTGATTGAATGGAACTCAATTGTACGATAGTCGTGTGAATGCTGATGGAAAGTCGAGCAGAGATTTGCAGTCCTTGATGGTGCTTTGTGAGACTTGGAGTAATCTTCATTCATTGATATCATAGCATTGTTTAGTATGTCTTTGGAACAATGTTGTCTTCTCCACGTAGATCATCGAACTTACTCACTTGTTTATATCATTGACAAGCAACTATGTATTTTATGTGCTTGTAACTTGTTGATTTTACGTGTTAGGCATTGTACTAAGAGGTTCATTATATGAGTTGTACATTTTACAAGTGAAATAACATAATTTGTGGATAGCACGATTATAAGTTCTTGTATTTTGAAATTGATTTATTACTAGCTCATTTGTTAAATACTGAAAGTTGTAACATAAAATAATTATATAAATATTTTTTTTTCAAATTTTTTATATTGGGACGCTGAGAAGTGCCCTAAAGATCTAAAACAATACTAAAAAGCGTCCCAATAGGGTTTGATGTGGTTCAGTTTATAGGACGCTCATTTGCGCCTTATTAGGCGTTACCCCTATAGAGGCGCTTATGTGCGTCCTAATTAATAACTTATTGTGACGGCCTCTAATGGGGTGACATTGCAACGCTATCCAAAGCGTCTTTACGTTAAAAGCGTCCTTATATGATACTTGTAAGGACGCTAAGGCGTCCTTACAACCTATTTTTGTTGTAGTGTATGGTCCATCGATGATACCCACATTTTTTCAGAAAACTAATATCTACTGTATTTTCCTTTCCCGATAACTCGAGCTTGTTCAAATTGTGAAATGGTATATCAATTTTTAACTTTTTAAATTCTTCCTCACAGATAAGAAGCATGTTTTTAGGAGCAACTATAAGAGGTTTGGATTCCGGATGCAAGTTCAAAATGACTGTAGAAACACTCTAGTCACGAGGGTTTTCCCTGTACGTGTAAGATAATGCATCCACCTCCAGCACCAGAGATGGGCTTGTCCAACTTGTCAAATATATATACATACACACACGCGCGCGCACACACACACACACACACACACACACACCTCCCATTATGTTCTTCCACATAAACTCGAGACCTCCACATTGATGGCAGTATAAATTTTCAGCTTCATGTACCAAATCTCACACTGTGTCGTTATCCATTTGTAACTGATAAGAGAAACTTATGGTGAATATTATGTTAGTAATTAGATTCACTACTATGAACTGGATGAACGAGTAACATATTACTATTGACTAATCAAGTACATTTCGCAATTGGGACTTGACTTTTTTATGTAGTAAAACTAAGTGAAATATTCAAGTTACTTATTACAAGTCATAAACGTTACAACATTACAAGTTAATCATCTTCATTTTGAGAATTATCATCATCTTCATTTTCAAACTCATCATCCTCTACTTTTGGAGACCCGTCGCCCTCTTCAACTTGTAATTCATCCTTTTCGTCAGTAGACTCATCCTTATCATTTTCGACACTTTTAACATCTTCCTATGCATGATCTACGATTTCATCTCCTAGATAAAATATTGGTTAAAGAGGAAGATCGTCCTCCTCATTCACATTAACAGGTACCAAGGCAGGTGCTTGGTCAGCTTGATAGGTTTTTGCCTTATTGTCATATGCGACTGGTAATTTTTTTGACTTGATAACAGTAAACAAATGAGATTTATGATTTGCGACATCTTCTGCGTATAACACTTGTGCAGCTTGACTAACAAACACAAACGGTTCGTCTAATGCAAGTCTTGACTTAATATTGACATTTAGAATCCCTTGTGAGCTAACACATATTTCTCTAGTGCATGTAATATCTAACCATGTGCACTTGAACATCACCAAGTGATTTTGGCTACCCAGATACGTTAGTTCTACAATCTTATCCTCTCCATAAAAATCCATGCAATTTTCATTAAAACATTCGCTGTTGACCAAGACTCTCACTATTTTGGAATTTTTTTAGTTCAGTCATCATATTTTGTGTTCAAACTAAACCTATTGACAATATAGCCTCCATGACAAGATGTTTGTTTACTTGGGCCTTAAGCTTGTACTTCCAAGCAGGAGTCTACTTGTTTGTGGACCAATTGAACCTTTAATAAAAGGCGGTGGAAATTACATAATATATCAACATACCAGTAAATCACATAACTCTATATGACACAGAGTATAGTTTGGTTTGAGACTTATAATATGACTTTTGAACCACTCAAGAAATTACGATTTCTGATAAGATTTAAGTTTACCAGGATCAGTGGTTTGAGATTCTGTATCGAACTCACTATAAATCGATATAGTTAGCCCGTTGATCACACATTTTCAAGTGTTTACAATAATTATTTGAAACATTAATTTACTCAAGGAAAGCTGAAACTTCTTCACAATTTAATTAGAAGAGCATATATTGTTGTAACGCTTCTCTTCATCTATTAGGTACTGAGTATAGGTTCATCCGAATAGACTACCTGACTGCTTGAATATTAATAAATGTCCTTCTAAATTTGTGCTCGCTTTGGGCTCATTTTGAACTAGTTGAAATAACATTAGGCCCAAGATATTGGTTACAAAAATTGACAAGTTCTTCCATTGTGCACTCCTCAGCAATTGAGCCCTCAACACGAGCATTATTATGGACTTTTTTTCTTCAGATGAAACTAGAAGTTTATGAAAAAGAGTTAAGTAAAATATCAATGATAATAGGGTTTGTATTATGTGTAAATGAACAATAGAGTGTACCAAATATCCAAGATATAAAATATGGAGCATGAGCCGATACATTATTTTATAAAACACTTAACTTCTCCAGATTGCTCAAATTGGACATCCAAAGGCTCATTACAAAGCATTACTTTGAAATTTCCTAATGCGGGCAACCGAATCATGTTTCTCGGCGGAATATGGAGTTCATTCGTGGAGTTGATATCGTGTCACCTGTGATTGTGATATTGCCTTATGGGGACACGATTTAGGATTAACAGTTTAAAGTTAAAAATTACTTAAGCGTTTGGTTTAGGGATGTATTTAGGGTTAACGTTAGGGTTTTGGGTATAGCTAGGGTTAGGGTTACATTTTGGGTTTATGTTTTAAGATATACGTATGGCTTAATTAGGATTAGGATTGTATTTAGGGTTATGGTGTAGGGTTTAATTAAGGTTTAGGGTTACGGTTTAATTAGGGTATAGGGTTAATTATCGTTAGGGTTTAATTAGGGTGTAGGGTCTAGTTAGGGTTTTGGATTTAGAGTTAATTAGGTTTTATGGTTAAATTAGTGTTTAGAGTTTGATTACAATTTAGGGTTGTATTAATTAGGGTTTAGGGTTTAGAGTTGATGATTTAGGATTCAATTACGGTTTAAGGTTTAATTACAGTTTGGGTTTATAGTTAGTCGATGATTATATGATACTTATCTTTTTTTATAGCTTTTAATTATCATTTGACAAGTTAATTAGCTTAAAATTATGTCCAGAGCTGGTGTCCATTACTTTATAATTATGTCTAAGATGGTTATGGCAGGAGATAAAATTATATCCATCTATTAAAATTGAGGGGTTCAAAATCTAAGGCAATCTTGAACTCCACGATCCGTAAATTTAACAATAATTATAACATATACGATACAATTTAAAATTATACATATACATATATTCTCTTACTATCATTCTATCAATACAATTTAAACACATTATAACAAATATAATAAAATTCGAACACACTATAACAAATAAATATACGAGGAGAAAAGGGGCTCGGCGGGAAAAGGACTGTACCGTGAGAATGTTAACATATATTTTTTTTCCAAGTATCAATAAAATTTAAACACATTATAACAAATACAATATAATTCAAACACATTATAACAAAATTAATACATTATAATTACGAAAAAAAACATACTCGATGTGTGGGGTTTGATAGCCGGCAAGGTGGACGGTAGCGTTAGGCAGTGAAGCAGTGCTGCAGGGGTAAATTTGCTGTGGGACGTTGGGGAGGGTGACTGATACTGGAAGGAGGGGGAGGCTGACGGAAGGTGGGAAAGGCGACTGGAGGTGGGGCGGCGCTGCAGTAATAGTGGGAAGGGCGACCAAAGGTGGATCGCCAGTGGAGTGGAGAGATGAAAGAGAGAACGGGGAGAAGAAGAGAAGAAATTGGGTTTTTTGCAATTAAAACACTTTAGTGAAGGATTTTACTGTCACTAGAAGTCTGTTGGTAAAAGTAAATTTTTTATAAATTTTTTCGACTTTTAGCAACGGAGTTTACGCAGCTAAAAAGCTGTCGCCAAACTTTAATTTTTTTTCAATTTTTTTTTGACTTTTAACGATGAAAAATTCCGTCCTTAAGAGTTTGTCGCTAAAAGTAAATAACTTATGACTTTTAGCGACGGGCTTTTAAAGTTTGTCGCTTAAAGGCATAAAAGATTTGGAAAAAATACTTTTAGTGATGGATTATAGTTTTCGCTAATAGTCCTTCGCTAAAACTATTTTCAAAATTCACCCGAAAAATAAAATACAAGAAATACATTTTAGCAGTCGCTAAAAGTCTGTGCTAAAGGTTTTTAGCGATCAAAATGTCCGTCGCTAAGAAGCTTTGACGACAGACTTTTAGCGACTAGGTTTTTCGTCACTAAAGGTGACTTTTAGCGTTGATTTGTGTCTGTTGGTAAAGATCCTTTTTCTTATAGTGAATTGGTCAAGTTCCAAGGACTTAAACAACTTGATTCCAACCTTGACTTTTGACTTCTTGAAATTTCAAGCTGGAAAATATTGTCCAAAGTGGTACTTAAGGCTTGAAACTTTACTTTATCTCAACCTAGTGTTGTAATCTTTGACTAGTGGAACCACACCAAATTGACGAAGACGGATGAAAGGACAAAAACTTACGTGTCTTCCAACTGCTTCACTAGTTTAGCGCGTAATCTTCTTCATCAAATGAAACACAAGCATAGAGTCTTAAAATATAGCTTTGTTTGAACTTTTGCTTTAGGTCCGGTTTGTTTAACGAAAATTGCTTCACGGAAAATGCTTTTCGAGAAATATTTTTTCAGAGTATGCTTCCAGAAATAGCAGTTCTTGAAAACATTTTCATCAATTTTATTTTCCGTTGTTTGGTGTCGTTCAATGATATAGATATCTATACCAAAAAAAGATATGTTTTTCACTATTTGGGCATATCTCTATGTGTGTGTGGGGTGAGGGGGGTGTGGGTGTGTTTAGGGGTGGTTGTGTGGCAGACAGGCATGTGCCTGTCAGGGGGACGGTGTGGGTGGGTGGGTGGGTGTCAGGGTGTGTGTGTGCGTGCGCGTGTGCATGCGCGCGAGAGTGTATGTAAGTGTGTGGGTGTGTGTGGGTATGTGTCTTCAGTTGTCCGGAAAATGACTTATCGAGTTTTAAACGGTAAGTAATTTTCTGACATTTTGTCCTTCAAAATAAGTTGATTTAAATTAAAATTTATCCGTTGAAAAGTTTTATGCAAGCACCAAATACCAAAAAATCTTTTTCGGAAAACGATTTTCGTAAAACAAACGGGCCTTGGTTGAAAAGACTTTGTATATCCTTTCCCTGTACCCCAATGGTCCATATATTTAGGCTAGGAGCTAGACATGATTTATAAAATTCCATACTATTCGCCTAGATTCTTTAGTCAAAGTGATTTTGTCTAATTTTCACTTGGAAATGATTGTTTGTTAAAATCTAATCTTGTTTTGGCATGTGATGGGAATAAGAGCCACGAATAGACCATTTACTGGGGTTAACCTTTCAAGTTGGTCCACTTTCCAGGCGCTGAATCATTTACTAGTCAACAAAATTGTATTATTGACTAGTGAGAATTAATTTATGGTTTCTAGAACTGATATAGTATAAATAGATCCCTAGCGCCCCCTACCTCCCTCGTGCACATACATACACACACGCACGACACTAAGACCAAGCAGATCATCCTTGCATAAAAGGTGGTGTTTGCCCCTCAGATCTGCCTTATTTGCTTTCAAATTGTGAGCTCCTTTATTTAGGGAAGGGTAACCCGGCCATACATTAGGATATAACCTAACGCAGTTGTATAACAAAATACAAGCAATAAGACATCATCAACATACCCACTCCATAATCCAAAACCATACATAGAAGCATATTTATTAAGAAACTCATAACATCCAGTACACAAGCAGGAATTTTAGAAGTCTGTCAATCCCATGAATACTTTTTGACCTTAGTTTCGGGGAAGAAGTTGTTGAACCAGAATCCATCTTCCATCACATACCAGAAGCATTTCTGATAACCAAAAATAAATTGCGTATTGCAGCTTTCAGCAATATGCTTCACATCAAAAACAACAAAAGATTTGGTCTTTGAGTTCCACCAGAAGGTACAGAAGAAGAGCGTGGTTCTGCCGATATTGGGGCGAAAATGCCATTTGTAATGTTCACCAGGTTGAAGGGTACGGTATCCAAGATCATTGTCTTTGGACTGGCAGTGAAATAATAATAGAGGAGAGTTCTCTGGGAGGAAGTTAACGATATGAACCTCGTATGGATAAATGAAAGTAATAGATGATGTTCTAGCCAGGAGTGATAGTAAGATGACAGAAAGATAAAGATTTCTTATGTAGTTGTTCATGTTGTGCATGCTGTATGACTCTCCAAGCTAAAAACCTTTTATAATGAGGTGCTAACACCAACGTCTCGTGCTCTTACTTTGGATATGCTCTCGTTACAATCTTGTAGATTATCGTAATAAAAACTCATATAGGTAGATATTCATGACCGGCTTTTAGATATTCAGAATCATCTCTTTACCGTTTGTAGATTCTCGTAACTCATATGGTTTGATATTATGTTACCTGGTAAATGCAGTATATAATGAGAAGCTCACACCAATATCTTCATCATATTTATTTGACTTCAAATGCTTTCCCCGCAATCTTGTGAATATATTCGCAATCGTGACACATACATATAGATATTCATAATCGGCTTATAGATATCCTGTCATTTGAAACATAGGTTTCTAAGATGTATCATTGACATTGGGTAAATATGTAAATTTGGAATATGGGTTACATCATGGGGAATTTCCTTGCATCTATGTATGTACCCAAAGTATGGACGTAGACACATAAGTTCAAGTTTAAAACCAAAGTTAGCAAAGTATAAATTGATACATGCAGTTTGACTTACAAGGATTATATATAGACAAGGATACATAGAGGATGCTTGAGGTTAATTTTGGGATGGTCAAACCTGATTTAATGGATTAAATCAGGTTTGTGAGTGTTTGGTAAAAGAGATTATGAGATTTAATGTGACTAAAAAAACTGATTAAATCCATAATCTTGAAAAGTGAGGATTATGAAATATCACTTTTTTCATAATCAGGTTTGACCTTTTAATTTACCATCCCACCTTTATATTTTTCATAAAAAGTCATTTTATACCCTTTTAACTAATTACTGGGTGTGACTTTTAATTAGCTTCTGGAGGTATATTTTCTTCTACACTAATAGAGAGAGGGAGTACAATAGTTCATCAAAAGTGGCCTTCTTCCTCTTCACTATTTTCTATACACTCTTGTACCTTTAATTTAGAATAAAAAGTGACAACTTGTATAGGTAGATGAACATAGCTTCTTCAATAATTTTTTCGTATATTGTAATTATTTTCAAATAAAAGTTATATTAACATTACTTCACTAGATGGATATTAGAAATTTTATTTACGTAGTGTCTTTTATTGTCATTTTGCCATATCAAAACTGATTTAATCACTTTCTACCAAAACATTTTTTGAAACTTTAAGCTAGTTCACAATTAATTTTGCCAAAAAGGAAACTGATTCTGCTTAAAGTAGATTAAATCTGATTTTAAAAACTGATTCAAATTTAAATTGAAATATGCTTTTCTGAATCAATTCTAAACGGCCTCAGAGTTCTAGTTACTAGTAGAGAATATCTGTAAGCTAGCATCAGCCCTTGCTTTGCCTATGTTCAGGCCATTCAAAACCATCTCATGCTTAGTACAACCAAAAAAAAAAAAAGGAACCTCTGAAGAAATAATCCTCAGTTGATTCTTATAAAACATATTCCAATTTGATCGATATGAAACTTCTCTTAGTTCAAGACTTCTTCCTTTGTTTGATTCCAGCCTTCTAAAAGTCTGACTCCTACATAACACACTTGTCAATATATCAATCTTGAGACTATTTAACTTATCCGCTTTCGTAACCTATACTCCGAATGTAATGCTTAAGTATTACTTAAGATATATATTGTATACCCTAAAGTACTCTACGAAGGACTTTGGGTATTTTAGTAGGGAACACTGGAAATTGTTAGACCAGAGATTTTTAGAAGAGTAGCCATGGTTTTAAACTTTTAGCCCTTAAAATGCTCTGTAAGGAACTTAACCTCTTCTTCTTTTATATATATATTTTTTGTTTTTTTTAATTCCAAAAAGGCTAAAGACCAAAATGCGAAGCTCAACGTGCTTTGGACTCCAAATTATGGCAACTAAGAAGAAATTAGCTTTAATTTTGGTTTCAAGTAGGTGCAACTCCTGAATCATTAGGCCCGTCGGGTCAGTGAATCATTATTTTGCTCATTGTCGATAAGAAGTCTTTGTATTTCTTCTTCTTCTTTTCTCCTTCTTTTTAGAACATTTTAATGTAGCTACAGTGAAAACCATCAACTCCCTTTCACTTCCTTAACCCAGGTGTGGTGGAGTGGCAAAGGGCATTGAGGGGCAAATATAAATTGCAGTTCGGACTTTCAAAAAAAAAGGCCAATCCCTTTTCACTTCTTCATGTTCTTGTTTTTCATGAGGTCACTTATTAAAGGTTTATTTTACCATGATTTGCCTGGGCGATTTCCATGTTGTGGTCTTGTGTTTCGTACAAACCGCCAAGGCAAGACTTGAATATAAGTTTCCCCGGTAGAGGCTTCCAATATGTTTCTTCACAACTTAAGCTCAAGCTCTTTACATGTCGAAGTACTGCACTGGAGTCTCTTCCTGCTTTTACGTCTTGTTAGTAAGTCCCATCATGCTCATGGAGCGGCACGAACCGTGGTAACAACTTTAGAATTCATGTCTGATTTCTTCCGTGGAGCTGCTAAACTTATGCAGTTCGTAGCTGGCGAATTGTGTGCATATTCGTGTCTTGGATCTGTTGGCAAGACTAATAAGAGATAAAGGTGGACCCATCATTTTTGCACCCGGATGACTACTACGTACCCCCTCGCCAGGGGCAGAGCCACGCTTGTACGAGAGGGGGGGGGGGGTTAATGTACCCCCTCAAATTTTGGGGAAAAAAATACGTATATAGTTTCTCTCACTCGCGGACTCTCTCTCTTCTCAGTAAAACACTCACCGTCTCACGGCCACGGCGCCGTACAGTCACCGATCACAGGCTCATGGCGCCTCAGTCACCGGTCACAGACAGCGGTCGGCGGCGTCACCTCAACCAACTCCGGCCAGATCTAGCCTAGATCTACGAACCGGACGAAGTGACGACTCACAGTCACTGACGACTACGAACAACGACCTCACCTCAACTAACTCCGGCCAGATCTAGCCTAGATCTACTAGCCGGTAGCGACGAACCGGATGAAGTGACGACTCACAGAGCGATTGCCTATTTGCTTACCAGTGCGAAGGATAATCGTACAATTTGCTGGGAGATTGTTTCAGGAGAGGTATGATTATTTACCTTAATTTGTAAATTCTGTTATATGTTTAGCATCTCTTGTTCTGTGTTTTTTGGGCTTGTAGTTTTCGAATCATTGCTCGTTCTTGACCTTGTTGATTGTGATGCTGCTTTTGATGTTTATTTGTTCTTTTTCAGATTGTTTCTGAACTGCATGTTGGAACCAACTGAAATTTTGATGTTCACTGATGTCCATAGATCTCTGGGGTCATTTCAGTATCGTCATTGATGGAAAAATTGGCATTTATAACATTGAGGTTTGTTTTCTTGGAACTGAATGGGTCTTTGTACTGGCTATGTGCCTCCTTGGCTTCCGTGGCAATTTGTATGGCATTGTTACTGGTAGTGAAAAGGGAGAGGAGGTAGAAACTTTTTGTTCATTTTCACTCATTCTGCATGTTCTTAATTGATTAGACATGTAACAATGGTCAAGCAGATAAGCAAATAGCCGAAATATAGGAATCCTCTCCATTGAACTCCATAATAGCTATCAATTTTTGGCTTGGAGAAAAGAAAGAATACAATAAGAATGACGTTGTACAACAATGTTTTCTACTTAATGTATATGTATGTGTGTCCTCTTGCTCTATTCTTGTAAAATATGCTCCGCTGTGTTTCATATGATTCACATTTAGTGCTAAGTGCTTGTAAGTATTTACTACTTTTGACCCGGACTTTATTCATCTAGGAGTCTATTTTAGAACCCGAACATTAATACCACAAAGAATGCAACAACGAGTTCAATTTTGGATCCCAATTGCTTTCTTAATTCAATTTTCATACATTGATAGATTTAATTCCCTGAGTATCTGTTGATTGAGATGCTATATTGGCAATTCATAAAAGCTTAGTTGATTTATCAAGTTTAATGAACTAGAAATTTAAAAAACCTTTATTGATTCTTATCGGCCGCCAGTGGGTTCCCCACTAAGTTTTGTACTTGGCTACAATCTCAAGAAAACTACTATGACCTTGTGGATGCTTTTTAGTGTGCTTTTTGTATATTATCGAAAACCGTACACTCTTTTTTTTGTATTATTTTACTTATTAAAAAATTAGTGACTTTGATATATTTTTTGCACCCCCTAGAGTGAAATCCTAGCTCCACTACTGTCCCTCGCGATGCTCAAGGGTGTTTCTTATGAGTCTCATTTGCCTCACCGTGCTTTGACTCGTCATTTTTGCAACTTCAACTTGTGCATCAAGAATGAGATTAAAGATCTTTTCCTTCTATTATTATCGTTGGTAGGTACAACACAGAGCGGTCAGTTTCTCTTCTATCAAAGCCTGACTAGCTATTAACAGTGGCACGAAAAAGTCATGTTTAAAGATTATCTTTTTGAGGGGAAAGGAATAGGAGGCAAAGTGGCCCATGACACCTTCCAGAAACTTGTACACATGAATTTTGTGTCTAAAACCATGAGAGAAAACACAATGATAAAACTCATGGTGTGTTTGAAATCACTTATAGTTTTAGTTTTCTGTTTTCAAAAAAATCAAAATCAAAATCCGTTTAGTTTAGTTTGTATTTTTTACAAAAAAAAATAAAAAAATAAATGTGTGTTTGATTACCCAGTTTTTATTTTGGGTATTTGATTGCTCAGTTTTTATTTTGAGTTTTTTCTTTGATAGTGGTTGTGGTGGTCGTGGTGATGGCCTGCCGGTGATGACTCAGTGGGCGGCTGACAGACTGCGGGGGTCGCCGACAGTAGCCGGCGACCGGCAGGCGGAGGGAGGCGGCTGTGGCAGCGGGGGGGGGGGGGGGGGGGTGGTAGCGGTCTCAAAAGAAAAACCAAAACTGAAAATTCAATACTCCAAAATGGGAGTTTTCAAAAATAGCTATGTTTTAAATTTGGTTTTCAAAACTGAAGGAAAACAAACAAAAACTGTGAATTGAAGAAAAAACTGAAATCAAATGGTTTTCAAACACTATCTCAGTTTTTCAATTCCAAGTGAAAGGGATACATCACTCAATTTCTCCACAAAATTACTGGTAAAATCCTCTTATTCAACCTCTAAATTGGTTAAGTTCCGAAGGCTATAATAGCTTGATTCTACCTTCTTGAAATTTTCAAGCTTAAAAAGGGCAAAGTTGTTATTAATCGAATGGCTTGAAACTTTATCCCAAACTAGTGCCATGATCATTGACCGGTGGAACCAAGCGAAATTGAAGATGGAGGAAAGGTGAAAAGGCTCACGTGTTTTGCAAGTGCTTCATTAAAGAACATTAGTGTTTGAGTAGGTATCTATATAATATATAATAAGCAAAGCGAAAGCTTCTTTAAGTTAATTTGCATATTAGTAAGCCTTATATAGTTGAAAAACTAATTCTAAACATTCTGAAACTCTAATTAATTTTATATGTGCCACTAAAGGTCTGAAATATTATCTTAGATGGGATCCTTATTTCTTCATAAGTTAATTTTTATATTAGTAAGCCTTATCTGATTGGAAAAATAATTCTAAACGTTTTGAAATTCTAACTAATAAATTGATTAACTTATTAGAACTTAATTTTGAGTATTGTATCCTCAAATCCACTCACCAATATAAATATAAAAATTAATATATTTAGAAAACAAAAATAATATTATCTTGAATGAGGCTCTTATTTACTGATAAGTTAATTTTCCTATTAGTGAGCCTTTTATAGTTGAGAATTAATTGTAAACATTCTAAAAATCTAATTAATTAATGAACTAACTAATTAGGATTTAATTTTGACTATTTTATCCTTAAAATCACTTTCTGATATGACTTTACAAATTCATAGATATGAAAACAAAAATAAAATATTAGATTTATAAAAGAAAAGAAATGATGTCACAATTGAGATGAAACAATAAAAATGATGTAACAATTGATTCATCTTTAGGTTATTTATTTTAATGATGTAACAATTGATTCATCTTTAAAATCTTTTTGTTACACTAAAAAATTTGACATTATTTATTTTTTTGGTTCAGACCATACGACTAACAAATGACTATATAATTGTTAGCCTTCAGGGAGCAGCAGGGGGCACGTGCCCGCTTGTGCTTCCTGCTAGCTCCGTTTCAGTTAACAACCAGTAGAAAGTTGACGGAAGAGAATTCAACAAGGATTATAGCTTTTAGTGACAGTCAATTAAGCACCGAAAAGTCTTCCCTTCTTAAGAGCACTAGAAAATACAACAAAACAAGAAAACAGTCAAGTTGATACGAGATAATTAGAAGTTAAACAAAACCATGTCCAAGTATGGCAAGAACAATTTAATCCCAAATTCAATCCTAACATATTATTGATACGAGATACTAAGATAATGCTGATAAACTTTACAATGCAACTTCTTTCCTTCATTTTCTTGCGCAAAGTTTGTGTAAATGTTAAGTCAAGTCAAAATGTCAAATTACTTGGTTATTTCTAGTTTCTTACAATTTTGCACATCACTTGTTGTTGTCATATTAGAGGTTTCTCATCTCTTGCAACAATTTGGAGGTTTCATATATTACGCCATAGTTTTTGTCATCATAATATCTTCGGATTTACCTTTCCCTTATTATTGTTTGGGTTTCTGCTCTGGCTTTCTTTATACAAGAGAGATAATATGGACAAGAAATGGATGACGCATTCTAGAGAAACTGATACTTATTGTGCTGGAGTCGACATGTTTCTGAATTTTGCATTTGCAAATACTGCAACTATCTTTAGAGAGATTTTGTGTCCGTGTAGAGATTGCGTTAATAGCATGTTCCGCACGTGTGAAATTGTGCAAGAACATTTAATCATAAGGGGATTTATGAGTAATTATATAGTGTGGACAGTTCATGGGGAAGGCTCGTCTTCTCGTTCAAATCGCATGGAAAATGATGTAGAGCTCAACATTGGTGGTGGTGGGGCTATGCATGAAATGGTAAATGACATCTTCACTAGCCGATCGGAGGACCCTTGTGTTAAAGTTGCAAACTATGCAGATGAACCATTATATTCGGGGTGCAAGACTGAGACAAAGCTATCATTTATTGTGTGGTTATTTAATCTAAAATACACCAGTAAATGGACAGACAAGTCTTTTGATTTGCTACCTGGATATTTTGCTTGCTAATGCTTATTTGCATATCATGTCTAGCTGAAAACTTGAACTGCTACTTTGAAGAGTCAATTAACAAGTGCATTAAGAGGTGCATTTCTTGCTTCACTATAAATTTTTAGTTGCAAGGTATCTGAGGTGCATTAGCAGTAGACTCTAGTCTATTCTTTGCTTATTAACTTCAGTCTATTATGTGTGAGCAAGGTATCTGATTATCTTTATTTTCATTTCATAATTTCTATGGTTGCTTAATTTGTAAACCAAGCAACATGTCTCTATGACCACTCTTAGGGACTTTCTTGTGGTGAATATGTGTATATCATGCAGCATGTTCTTTGTTAGACTAATAGTCAGTCTGATTTCTTGGGACATGTTCTTTCTTGCAGGTTCTAGTTCATCTTCAAAGCGAGGCCCCACTAGAGGGGCTGAAATATGGGCGAGGGAGACAAAAAATTATGTAGGGTATGACAATTGGGGTCATGCTAATACCGGTGCATTTCCTAAGCTTGGTACTTTCATTGGTTGTGTGGCACACTCAAGCAAGCTGTTACCAATTAATTACACTAAGTGGGCTAATGTTCCAGAAGAGGACAAAGAAAAGGCTTGGGAGGAGATCGAGGTATTATTAAGTTATGCATTTCTTGAATTTATCTGAAGCTATTTGAAACTTTTTGATGCTATTGTACGCGTGGTCATAGAAGCGATTCACAACGGATCGTCCTTTTGCTAAAACTACTATAATGCTTACTCTCAACACCCGTTGCTCGGAAATTCTTCAAGCCGGATGATATACAAGCTTCAAATGCACTTGTTGCAGCTGAAAAAAGGGCAGATTGGCGGCAATGGCAGACCTTGGCGAGCTATTGGCAGCGTGAAGAAGTATAGTATCCACTGAGCTCAAATTTATTTACATAATTCATGTTTTTATTTGATACCTACTAGTTAAAATGCTTTAAATTGCAGGGCGAGGCAAAGTTAAACAGCGAAAACGTGACGAGCATCAATGCAATTCCACACACGCTAGGCCGAACATCCAGTTCACGAAAGGAGGAAGAATATGTACACACTTGTGCTACCTCGTTTTACATTATTATACTACTTTTTGGGACTAAATCTTAATGTAGTCATATTTTATTGTGGTTTTGAAGTTCGAGACTAACAATGTTAGGCCGGCTTGGGCAACAATGTGGTTGTGAGTCACAAATCAAAGAAACTCAAAGGAGATGTCCACCTGCAAGCACATAATAAGGCTGTAAGTTGCTTCACTCGCTTTTCATTTGTTGCACTCCCATCTTTATCTTTCGTTCGGTCTCAATCTTTCATTGATAATGAATTTGTTTTTATTTGTCTTTTAGGATGATATCGAAAGACTCCAACAGGAGGTCTCATTACCCGAGGATGATAGCGGTCCAAATGATATTCTATCCAAGGTTATGGGTAAGGACCGGCATGGTAGGGTAAGGGAAATGGGGCCCATGGCCAATATATTGAACACATGGGGTTCTTCCAACAATGTGAAAATGCAAAAACAAATTAGTTCTCTTAAGGAGGAGCTGGCCGGAATGAATGAAATGAAGGCACGGATGGCAAAGATGGAAGAGGCTCTTGAACGACTTATAGGGAACATGTTTACAGACCTTGCTACTGGTTCTAGTTAGGTACACGCACACAACATAATGATTGCAAATGTGAATTTCAACTGCAACATAGTGATTGTGTATGGATATTTTCTCTTCTTAAATCTTTAAGACAGTCATCTCCCTCCCACTTCTGAGAAAAATGCAGCAAATAACTGTGTGCTCATTTTGGTGAGGAGTAATGCTAAACACTGAATTTCTGTGTCAAAACATGTTCTGGGAATTATGGAGGAAAGACATAGAAGCATATTTGAGGCTATTTCGTCCATTCTTCTCCTTGCTACTATAGACATTGAATTTTTGTGACTGCAACCATTAAAATCTAAAGTATATATGGCAATGATCTTATGATAATGGCTGTGATTAGGGGATGATTGTGTTTGACTAGTTAAGAATGGTGTCTACTTTGGTCACCCAAGAAACAACCAGATTGTATCATTAGAATCAATCAAAAGCTGGAAGGAGAAAGCAAATGCAGTTTTACCCTGTGATTTAGCTCTTATGTGGTTGGTTTTTCAGCTGATTGGGGGGAAAATATTTGGCAAGTGTGTTATACCACTGGCATGATGGGTGGACAGTAGAAAAATGAGTAATAATGCCATTATTTGTGGTTCAAAACTGACCCAAAATTGCAGCCTTGGCTTCTGGTGATGCTAGCAAGAAAATTGCATAAAATTTATTAATGATAGGTCTCACAAAAAGTAAACTAGTGTCCTTGGAAATCTTGAAATTTTACAGCCTATGGATCCTGTTTATCTCAGAGGTTGTGCAATGATTTTTACACTGTGGTAACAATCCTGACCTTTTTACATCTCAATTTAGTGTCCCCCGTACTATGGAGATGATTCAGTTGAAGATCCAATACTTCAAGCACAAATGATAATGTTTGTGAGTACTTGTTTGGGCTACAAGGTGACATTTCTTTCTTTTCTGTGACTTGCATCCATGTTGTCTATCAGTGTTCACACTTCTACCAATAATCTCTAAGAAGACTTGTTGTCTTGGTATCTTTTCTTCTAGGTGTTTTTATAGTCATTCACTTTGAGAAACTGTGGTGTTTTCATGTTTATTAACTTAAGGGAACTTCATGGGAGTTTATTGAATCGCACACTAATGGTCGCTTGCTTATGTCACAGGCTAATGTGGAGGCAAATGCAAATAGATTGAGCAATGGGAACTGATGTCGCAAATTGCGTTGCATTTCATCTTTTGAACAAATATACATGTAGGTCTTTACCTAGAAAGTGTTTTTAGCGAAATTGATTCTAGTTAACTTAAACTGTACAGTAACTTGATGATTTATTATATGGGGCGAGACTCTTATAAATTTTTGTGTTCCATTGTCCTTTTGTTTGTAACTTTACAATGTCTTACGTAATGACATTTCACGTGCATGGCATTGATATTTTTTATGGCTTATTGAGATAGTTGAGTAAGTACGCTACTTTATTAACAGGTCGGATGATTTGGGTATATGTATTTAATTGAATTGATATGTATTCTACAATTTAAAATAAAATGTATCTTTAGCATTAGCAGCGGTCAATGTGCGCTGCCATAAGTTTTGCATTAATGTATATAAAAAATTAATTACTTATACCAAAATTACTACAGCAGCGGGGCTAACCGCTTTCATAATTTTAAAGGTGGCTAACAATAGCAGCGGTCGACGACCGCTCCCATTAGTACGACCGCTGCTATAAAGGGTCTCAAAGCGCGAATTTGGAAAACAATATAGCAACGGTTGACCGTTGTGATAAATATGCTTCACCGCTGTTATATGTCTACGGCAGTGAGACTTACACCAGCGGTCGGTGGCCGCTGGCATAGCCTTTGGCAGCGGTTTTTCAAGCTATAGCAAAACCGCTGCTATAGGACATTTTTCTTGTAGTGAAGTTAACGATATGAACCTCGTATGGATATATGAAAGTAATAGATGATGTGCTAACCAAGAGTGACAGTAATATGACAGAAAGATAAAGCTTTTTATGTAGTTGTTCATGTTGTGCATCCTGTATGACTCTCCAAGCTAAAAACCTTTAGAATCATGTGCTAACACCAACCTCTCATCATCTTACTTTGGATATGCCCTCCTCACTATCTTGTAGATAATCGTAATAAAAACTCATATAGGTAGATATTCATGATCGGCTTTTAGATATTCAGAATCATCTCTTTACCGTTTGTAGATTCTCGTAACTCATATGGTTTGATTTATTATTATTTTTTTGGTAATCATATGGTTTGATATTATGTTACCTGGTAAATGCAGTATATAATGAGAAACTCACACCAATATCTTCGTCATATTTATTTGACTTCAAATGCTTTCACCGCAATCTTGTGAATATATTCGCAATTGTGACGCACAGATAGATATTCATAATCGGCCTATAGATATCATGTCATTTGAAACACAGGTTTCTAAGATTTATCGCTGATATTGGGTAAATATGTGAATTTTGAATATGGGTATACATCAGGGGCGTTTCCTTACATCTATGTATGTACCCAAGTATGGATGTAGTCACATATAAGTTTTAGTTTAAAACCGAAGTTAGAAAAGTATAAATTGATGCATGCAGTTAGACTTATACGGATTATAGACAAGGATACAGAGTTCAAGTTACTAGTAGAGAATATCTGTAGCCAGCATCAGCCCCAGTTTTGCCTGCGTTCAGGCCATTCAGAACCATCTCATGCTTAGTACCAAAGAAAAAGGAAAAAGGAACCTCTGAACAATTGATCCTAATAAAACATATACCAATTTGATATGAAACTTCTCTTAGTTCAAGACTTCTTCCTTGGTTCGTTTTCCAGCCTTGTAAAAGTCTGACTCCTACATCATGCACCTGTCAATCTATCAATCTTGATACTATTAATTAACTAATCTACTTTCGTAACTTATACTCAGAAAGTAATGCTTAAGTATTACTTAAGATAGTGTATACCCTAAAGTGCTCTATGATAGACTTTGGGTATTTTTAGTAGGGAACGCTGGAAGTTGTTAGTCTAGAGATTTTAAGTAGAGTAGCCAAGGTTTTAGCCTGTAAAATGCTTTGTAGGGAACTTTTTTTTTTTGGTTGTTTTTTTCTAAATTTCAAAATAGGCTAATGGCAAAAGACCAAAATGTGAAGCTCAACGTGCTTTAGACAGGTTATGGCAACTAAGAAGAAATTCTAGTTTAAATTTTGGTTTCATGTATGTGCAACTACTGAACCATTAGGCCCATCGGGGTAGTGAGATATTGGGGAAGAGATGGGAGGGTTAGCCTCACTTTGTAGTACATACATTTAAAGGACAAAACACGCAATCTACCTTTGGAAGTGTACCCTCACTGTATAAAAAGGAGCTTAAAGAAATACGTAGAATACAAAGGCTGTCGATTTAAGCATTCTCTAACTATTTATGCACATCGTACAATGTGTCCGCTAAAGCATAGACTGCGGGAAATAAACTTTAGGAAATCAAATTGTTTTGGTGTGCAAATAAAAGGAAGGGTCTTCGTAGACAAAAAAAAAAAAAGGAGTTTATAGGTGTAACCGCGTGCTTTCATGAAATGTGAATTTTCTTCGAATGTAATTTATGATAATAAAGGTGTGAAGGTAATATCATTTCTAATTACAATTTAGAAGGTGTAGTTTATGTGTATTTTAGCATTAATATTTGTATCCTTACGTCTGAAAAGGTATTTCTACAACTGGTTTTGGCCATGAGACCACTACAACCTCATATTTAGAGAAAAAAACAATTGTCTTCTAGATACATTTAGTGGCATTGTTTTATATAACCATAGTAGCATCTGAACCCTTAGGCCCATCTGTCTGGTCATCAGCTTGTCACAATCTTTGTAAGTAGTCAACAAATTATTGTAGCCGTTAAGAGCAGTTCAATACGCATAACCAAATAATAATCCCATCTATGTTGGCAACCCGTGAGACTACGGACAAAATATAAAAAGATAGCTATTCGCAAGTGATCTTTGTGTCTTGTATAAAACATGATGCAAACCCAAGCCAAACAGTCAGTTGTCACAAGAAAAGGAAACGATTGCCCGAGATAATATATTATTCAAATACGCCAATGACCATGTTTAACAACCATTAATCACAAGAAAAATAATGCTAAATGCTACAAGTAATGTTGTTACTAAAACTTCCCCTACACAGCGACTCTAACCGGTTAGAGTTGTAGTTTGAAAAAGATAAGAAGAATCTGAAATTGGAAATTAACAAATTTTGAAGCAATTGTAATAAAATTAAATTTGAAATGGAAAAAGGAAAATCTGTTGTAACTTCAATAAGAGCGATATAGACAATTCTTATGTGGCGCATTTGGTGACATTTCTTGTTCTTTTAATTTTCTTTTTTTCTTTTTGGGTCTGCCGGGGAAGGGGGTGGGGGGGCGGTGTCCTAGTTTTGGGCCCAACACTAGGTGACCTCGTTCTCTTAATCAAATTCTGAAGCACCTATGTCCAACTTTGCATTTAACGAGGTTGAGCCATCAGAATAATTCTGATGGCCGGCTGGGTTTTGTTTCTGGCCGGGTTTGGTGTTGTGGCGGGTAGGGGTGTTATTGGTAGCTGTTGGCATGGTAGCTAGTTTTAAGTTGTGTACTTGGTGCAGAAATATGATGTGCCTTCTTTCTGCATGTTCTCTAATTATCAATCCTTCTTTCTCTCTGTCTACCTGTTCCTGTTGGGCAATACTAAAAATACAGGCAAGAAGGCGTAAGATTTGTAGATTACATGGAATATAGACCGAAGGTAGGCTAAATTTAATGGGATCCGGATCCCCTGCCGTAGCTAGGGTTACGGTTACGGCAGGGGTGCTGTAGCCACTGTTATAGCCGTTGGATCGAGATAAGTGGAGGGTAACGGTTAAGATGAAGCCACGTCATCAACTTTGGGGGGGGGGGGGGGGAGACAACATTTACATCGGGAGACCATTCTTCTCTCTCCATTAATGACTCTCTCTCTCCAAACCGACGATAATTCCAACGCCCCACTTACCGGCGACGCGGCTTCATCTCACCGTTCGGCGACGTGACCATCTCGGAATCACCGACGAAAGTCGCAGCGGCCTGAATCGGTGATTCTCTCTCCAAACTCAGTCGTCTCTCCATCTCACTTTCCCCGATTCCATCCGCCGCCGCCGACGACGACGATTCAACTCACTTCCGGCGACGGCACGTCCATCACCCATCGGCGACGACGCTCTCTACAATCTCTCTCTCTTCTTTGAAAATTGAAGCCACGAACCATCACCCATCGACGACGATGTAGCGATTCCGGCGACGCGATCCACGATTATACATCGAAGCGGCCTGAAATCCCGTCGGCGCCATGGAAGGACCTTCATCCACCGGCGACGAAAGAGTTGCGGACTGGGCTATTTGCGGACTTTGCGGTCTATTTTCAGATTAGTTGCTTGGTAAGCTATATTTTATTTAAATTAAGATTAGTGCAATTCGTTTAATTTTTTCTGCCATGAGAATCCCTTGTTAGGTGGATAATCCATATTTTTTGAGTTAATTGTCTTCTGATCCCCTTCAATTTGGCTTTCCTTTTGATCTCTTTGCCATTAATTCAGTCTTTTACAAGCTTTAATAGTCAGTCTCATCAAACTCAAATGAACCTTACGATATCGTAATCTGGAATAGAGATTATGAACTCTATAGATCCCTCATGAACTTTACGGTATCATAGACCCCTCATGAACTTTCTAATATCAATCTCATGAACTCGTTGGATCCCTCTTATCACCGTACCTCATTTGTCATATTTACTCATGTGGGCGCTTGCCGATTATGCACTTTATACGAATACAAGGAATATATGCTAGTTTTAAGCTTCGAATCTGGAATTGCACAGTTACTGTACCACTTCACTACTCTTGGTAAACTTTTTGTCCCTGAAACAAAGTTCTTCACCCCATATGGTACACACCACGTCAAGTATCCATAAATCTGCTTTTATTTCCTTTATGCTTCTGTTTCCATCTGTCCGAGGAGGTGCAGGCACATTTAACAAGTCTAGTCCCATTTCTTTTTTAGGTTTGGCACTACTACATTACTCTAGGACCCTATGCTTAGTTAAGCACAGCCAACTTTAGGACAACTTGTTGGTTATGAACACAAGTATTGAATCAAATCACTGCAGAAAACCATAGACGAAGTTTAAAATGTGCGAGCATGATCTGTCACAACCCGACCATGAGAAAAAATCAGGGTAATAGGATGAGAGACAGCTACATAAATAAATAATGAAGCTGGTCACTCGCTTACTTTGAAGTAGGAGATGATAGAAAGTCTTTTATTTTAATTTACGTGCCCTCCAGGAATAAGTTCAATGCAATGTACAACTGCATAATTGAGATAGTGGAGAAAAACCGTAATACTTACTGGTTATATAACTTGAACATTGAGAATGAGCATAGAGTGATGATAAATTCTTGAGAGCTGAGTGTCAAAATTTGTTTATCTCATTCTAGCTTTTATTCCCCCCTCATTCTAGTTTTTATTCTTGTCAAAGTTTATGAAAATAAACGAGTTCATGAGAGATCCAACAAGTTCATGAGTGATCTATCGAGTTCATGATATCTATTCCAGATTATGATATTAGCAACCCACTCTTTTTCTCTCCTCCCCCTCAATTTGGCTGCGATAGAAAGTCACTTATATGATACTAACCACAGGACATTACTAGTGAGCACCCTGAAAGATTTTTTGTGGCTGAAATTGTCAGAGAAAAGATCTAGTGTACAAGTTTCCGAGAGAAAAGGTTATAAAAGGAACTTTTCTTGCACTGCACTATTGAAAATCTATGCTGAAACTGTGATCGATTACCTGTTGCTCCTCATCCTTCATAATTACTCAATTTTTAGTTTCTACTTTGAACAATGCTCTAAAGTTTCTGGCAGTTCTAAAAGCAGATTCTTCACTTGTTTGTGAAAGAGAGTGTGTCTATTATTAGTGTGTTAAGAACAATTGCCGTTATTCAAGAGCATTTGATTCATTTTTGCCTGCGCAACATCCGGCTTATAAACAGAGGAGGAGAATGAGCTTGGTGGTGTTTTCAAGGCTTTTTTCCGGCTGATTTAGTTGCAGTTTTGCTCCGAGAGATATACAAGAACTTTTTTAGCAGAAAGTGAGGACTATGGATAGTTTTGGCTGTATAGTTTTTATTATTGGTAGCCTATCTTACTACTTAGTATTTGTGGATGATAATGTACAGAGACTTATGATTTCTAATAATACATCATGTTTGATTGAAGCTTTGAGCTATTCCGTAAGCTATGCCAAGTTCATTTTTTTATCGAAAAAATTAGTTGTTTCATGTTCCCTCTGATTAGTTGTTTCATTTTTACTTGGAAGCAGTTTTGGTTAGTGGAAGGACCTTCATCCACGGGCGATGAAAGAGTTGCGGACTGGGCTATTTGCGGCTTTTGATGCAGACGATTCACCGCTAAGGCCTGCTTTCGGACATACGAACTTGGATTTCCACTCAGCATCTAGTTTAGTACATCTCCTCCAATCGGTCTACATGCCATGGAAGACCATTTCTCGTCAACACCTTCGGCCACCATAATGTATGTTGTTATCAACTCTGAAAATGTACAGAATTGCTTGGTATCTACGATGGAGGAACTGATTGCAAAGAGCAACATTTCAGTCTCATGTGTTCTGTCAAGAAGTAGAGTTGAGACTATTTTTTTTTTCAAGGAGTAGTTTCTATATTACAAGTGAATGATTGGTGATAGAATCCCTAATGGAATCCCTGGAGTTTGTGAGGCATTGTGTTGGGTCACTGCCCTTGAATTTTGGTGTTGAAAACTAGTTCCAGCTTCCTCTCTATGACCCTCATTTTCTTTCTCCTCATTATTCTTTTAAGTTTGCCTCTCACTGTTTGTCATTATTAACTTCTCTTGCATAATACCAAATCATATGACCTGAGACTTGCTAATACCATTGTCTGCACATTTCTTCATGTTTCGTACCATTATGCAGGAAGAAAAAAATAACTTCCACTTCATGAGAAGATTATTGTCTACTTGTTTGGTGAACACATTAATGGGAGCTCATAACTTGCAACTCTCAAATTGGACATTATCAATATTTAATCTATGTATCTTGAATGTCGTTTTATTGATTTAATTGTACCATGCTTTTATATTGATTTCATAACTTTGCCTGATTTTCTTCTCAAATTTGATTCTCTACTCATGTTTACTGTTCAGTTTCTCCTATTTAATTAGCATAATGTCACCCTGTTCAGTAAATTTTAGAAAATTGGAGCACTTGTTTGTTTCCTTTTCCAGTAACTTATGAAAATTTGGAGATTTGAGCAATTGTCTGTTTCCCTTTTTCAGTAACTCACTGGAAATGCATATTGTTCATGGAGTTTAATATAGTGAAATGCATGTATGTTGTTATGATTACGTAGTAAACTTCTTGAAGCATGAAGTAATGAACCTCTATCCAAATGCAGATTAGATGATTGGGTACCTAAAAATGGTATGGAATTCGATAGTCGGGATGAGGCATGGAAATTTTGGGTGGACTATGGAGGGAAAATGGTTTTGGTGTGCGCAAGGATTATTCAAACAAAAGCTGAAAAGATGAAATTGTCACCTCTAAAAATTTTGTGTGCAATAAAGAGGGTTTTTGAGAGATTGATAAACGCGATCATTTGTCTAAAGCTCCTAGAGCGGAGACAAGAACGGGTTGTCTTGTAGGGATGAAAATTATATTTGATCGAAAGAAATGTAAGTATCATCTTTCGGACTTTAATGGAGAGCATAACCATGATCTTCACGCTCCAATGTGTGTTCATCTTTTGCAAAGTCAAAGAAATATAACCGAAAGTCAAGCGATAGAAGTTGATTTGGCATATGATGCCGGGCTTACACAAAAGAAAGCTTTTGATTTGTTTGGCGTGAAATCGGGGGGAAGGGAACATGTTGGATTCCTTCCGCTAGATCAAAAAAATTACCTTCGGACCAAATGAGAAAGAGGATTGCAATTTGGAGAAGTGGGAAGTTTGTTGATGAGTTTTAAAAATCAAGCATCACAAGATCCGTCATTCTTTAATGCATTTCAATTGGATAATGAGGAGCAAATTACTAATATCTTTTGGGCGGATGGAAGGATGTGCATGGACTACGAACTTTTTGGCGATATTGTGACCTTTGACACTACATTTGCCACCAATAAAGATCATAGACCTCTTGGAGTATTTATTGGATTTAATCACTACAAAGAACAAGTCATCTTCAGAGCTTATTTATTATATGACGAGACACAAGCGTCATTTGATTGGGTTTTTAATACATTTTTGGAGTCACATAAATTTAAGAAGCCTATTATGCTCTTCACCGATCAAGATATAGCAATGGGAAATGCAGTACGTGTTATGATGCCGGAGGTGCGACATAGTTTGTGTACTTTTCATATTATGCAAAATGCTATTAAACATCTTGGCAATTTGATGAAGGATGATTCATATTTTTTGAGTAATTTTAAAGCCCTAATGTTTGAATTCGATGATGTGACAAAATTTGAAAAGGAGTGGGAGGCATTGCTTAAAAGGTACAAAGTACATGGAAATAGTTGGTTAGAGAGAACTTATGCCTTGAAGGAAAAGTGGGCTAGGTGTTACATGAAGACAACGGTCACTTTAGGGGTGCGAAGTACACAACTTAGCGAGAGCATGAATGCTAAGTTAAAGAAGTCATTGAAATCTAAACTTGACATCCCTACCTTTTTTAAGCTATTTGCCAGAAAAAAAGGTACAAAGAGGTAGAAGCGGAGTACAATGTGAAAGAAAAGATGCCTAGGATAAAAGTTTCTTGTTTGCCTTCATTAAAGTAAGCGGGAAAAGTTTACTCTCCAAAGATATTTGAGTTATTTGAAAAACAATGGGAGAAAAGTTTACTAGCTCTTGTTGGAAACAAACAAGATAAAGGTAGGTTGGAAGAATATTTGATTGTTTCTTGTGATGAGGAGGGAGAGTATGTTGTGACACATGATGAGAATGCAACATTGTCACGTAGTTGTAGAAAATTTGTAACGGTTGGGATACTTTGTGGGCATGCATTGAAGGTTCTCGATGTGCTTGGCGTTAAATATATTCTGGAGACATATTCTCAAGAGGTGGACAAGAGGAGCAAGAGATGGTTGTGCACTAGAGGATGAAGGCCTAGATATTCATCGGAGTGAAGGTATGAATATGAGTGACCGGTATAGAGAGCTTTGGCCCGATGCGGTGAGATTAGCACATAAGGCTTCCGAATTTAAGGATGGATACATCCTCTACAAAACTAGGATGAAAGAATTGGACAAAGAAATTGAAGAACTTAGGAAGAAGCATTATGAATTTATAGATCATGGTTGTGAACTTAATGGTAGTGATGGTGAGGACAAGAATGCCATTGAAAGTCTTATTGGGAATGTGAAGGGGATAAAAAAAAAGAGGTGGTCCACCAAAGAAAGGAGGTAAACGACATAAAAGTTGGGTAGAGAAGCAACCAAGGAAGAGGAAACAAATGATGACTAACTCATTAGGATGTCCAAATAATGACAAGGAAAATCAAGATCCATCGCTACATCACGAGGTATTTAAATAACGTATATGTATGCATACTTTTTTATTTTAATAAGAAATGTAAATTTTGCCAATGCTAATGCGTGCTTTTTATAGTGCATGGAGACACCTCAAGCATCTAGAAGGAGTCATTTTTAATCATGGCAATGCTGAAAAAGATATATATCGATCAAGTTTTCCCGAAATGTTAAATGTAAGTGTTCCATTTTTCACATTTCTAGTTGTCTTTTGGGTGCAAACATGTAATTTATTCATCTCTTTATCTTCATGTTTTTTCCTTATAGGCCGGCTTGGATGACAATTTGCTCTCAAGTTTATCGCAAGGTTCAAATCATATCCAATCAAACGACGAAAGAGTACTTGGAGACTTCAACGTGCTTTCGAGTCAAGTCTCGACGTCACTTGGAAGCTACATTTTCAAATGAAAATTGTTCATGATAGGACCTATGTAGCATTTCCTATTTTGAAACTCTTGCATGCCTAAACTATGGATAATTATTTTGTTGTTAACGGTTACGAAGTTATTGCATGCCTAAATATAATAAATGCCTTGTTCTTGAACAGTATATTATCTTCAAGTATTTCTGAACGTATTTTTGAACAGTACATTATCTTAATAGATTCTTGAACGTATTGAATGCTCTGTTTCATAGAAGATTGAAAGGACCTCTTCAACTCGGCCAGAATGACTGCATGCATTTAGAACACCAATAGAGTGACATTATGTGGTTTAATGCCTTCTGCTAACATTCTGGCAAACAACTCAAGAGCTTCCCTACCAAGCCCGTGCATTAAAAATCCCCTTATCGTGCTTGTTCAGGTCAGAAGATCCCTTTAGCAGTCCTATGCTTGGCAATTGGCATGCAGGTGCTCTAGTGGAGCAGATGCACATTCAACAACAACGGTGATACTTAACCTGGTTTCGAGTCAAAAATGGGAAACAAAACTGGTGACATCCCTAGCAGCCTTTGCTGTTAATTATGGAGAGTTCTGGCTGATTGCTCAACTTTATGCCACAAACCCCCTTGCCAAGGCAAAGCAGTCCCATTAAAAACTTGTTTTGCACAATCTATTTGCCCACATTTTGCATACATATCAATTAGAGTATGTATCCACTTCCCTTGATCTAATGCACGAAGATGAGCACAAGTTGATAGAACACTAACCAAAACTGTTTCAAATAATTTTCAAAGTACTTATTTCACTCCAAATGGGGTAAGCAATAAGTAGAAGATTAGAATAAAATGTTTGAACATTATCATTTCAATATTATCAACTAATGAGTCCAAGTAAAGATGAACTTGACATAGCTTACGGATAGCTAAAAGCTTCAATCAAACATGATGTATTATTAGAAATCATAAAACTCTGTACATCATCATCCACAAATACTTAATAGTAAGACAGACTACCAAATATCAAAACTACACAGCCAAAACTATCCAGTCTTCACTTTTTGTTAAAAAATTCTTGTATATCTCTCCAAGCAAAACTGTAACTAAATCAATCGGTGCAAGCCTTAGCTTTGGAAGTTGATCCACCGTAATTTTGAGCCAGTTCACAGTCTCTCGTGACCTTGGAACATACGACAGTTGATTACGAGCAAGCACTCTTGCACCTAGCAGCTGAGTAAAGGCAGTGAAAGAAAAGATGATTGAAAGGCGCTAGATGTTGTTGGTAGCACAACACACAGCTCTCACCAGTGATGATTCCTTTTGTATATATCCTTAGTTCTCAGGTTTTTGTGGCATACTACCAAACAATAAAAGCTATTCAAGGAATCATATCCTTCCATTTTAATTGAAGATGCTATGACATTAACAAATGCCAAAAAAGTCAGTTCCTTACAAACAAATGTGGCGAACAAAAAACTACCCAAGTTAGTGACCAAAAAATGTTAGCCTTCACAATCTGTAGCACATAACACTGACAAGCCCGGGCTTAAGATATCCCTCCCACCATCTCCTCCCTTCCCCCATACTCCCACGGAATATGTTTAGGAAAAGCATGCATCATTCGAATAGCAAGTATACATATATGTGGCTATACAGTACAGACGAATATATCTTCTATTAGATCATATAGCAAATTAGCAAGAACATTCATTGTCCTAGTATATTGGAAGTTGGAATGCTTACCGGTCGATCTAAATAGCCTTGGTTCACCATATATAGTCGTAAATATGAACGTTTGATTTGCCCCCTGTAAGAAACATTTGGCATGGTTTCAAAACGAGCATGCCTGATTGTCAGGAGCAATTAGCAACTGCGAATGCTTAGAAATGTTATTTGCCAAAACAAATAGATCCCAATTCCATAATGACAACACCTCAGTAACTTACCTGATACTTTCTCTTAGGAATGGGTTTCAAGGGACACTCCAGCAACCCGCCAAATACAGCACCTTGCATATCTCCTGTCATCTACAAGTAAATATAGTAGGGTCAGCTTTCCAATTGGTGTTTCAAGGGAAAAGATCAAGGAGTACCGACAACTAAGAGTTTGTGAAATATACATGGTATACCAGCAAGCAAGGACCTGAAAGATCAGCACTCTTGCGAATGAGTGTGCGAAGTGATATACCCTGTTTCACCGTACTGCCCTTCATTCGAACCAAAAAAAAGAGAGATTTTAGGAGAAGAGAGAGAGAGAGATTGCAGATCTCGTCGCCGGAAGGTGGGGAGTGCACAAGGTGTCGTCACCGGAAGTGGAGAAGGCACAAGGTGTCATCGCCGAAAGGTGGGGAAGGCAGTCTGTGTCGTCGCCGGTGAACGGTATACTTCCATGGCAGCACTGGCTGGAAGGTGGAGCTATCGATGCTGGTTGAACGGTGTGCTGACGCCGCTATGTCACCGCCATAAGGGTTCAACAAATCTGCAAATGCGACATCTCACTACGTCGTCGCCGATGGGTGATGGTTCGTGGTTTCGATTTTCAGAGAAGGGAGAAAGAGAGATTGTAGAGAGCGTCGTCACCGATGGGTGATGGACGTGTCGTCACCAGAAGTGAGTTGAATCATTGTCGTCGGTGGCAGCAGATGGAATTGGGGAAAGCGAGATGGAGAGACGACTGAGTTTGGAGAGAGAATCGCCGATTTAGACCGCTGCGACTTTTCGTCTGTGATTCTGAGATGGTCGCGTAGCCGGACGGTGAGATGAAGCCGCGTCGTCGGTAAGTGGGCATTGGAATTATAGTCGGTTTGGAGAGAGAGAGAGAGAGTAATTAATGGAGAGAGAAGAATGGTCTCCCGATGTAAATGTTGTCTCCCCCAAAGTTGATGACGTGGCTTCATCCCAGCGTTACCCTCCACTTATCTCGATCCAACAGCTATAACAGTGGCTACAGCACCCCTGCCGTAACCCTACCTACGACAAGGGATCCGGATCCAATTTAATGCTATGGATCGAAGTGGTGGCAGGTGGCAATGTTATTGATGGCTATTGGTGTGGTCGAGGGTAGGGGTGTGGTCGTAGATGGAGTCTAGTTAGTGGCTAGGATTGGGATAAAGGTGGGTGGGGGTGTGGTTGGTGCCTGTTGCCATGGTGATGGCCAGTGGGCGAGGAATTATTGCCTGACCTTACACCTTGTGGCAATTGAGGGGATGGTCAGTGCAGTTGTGTCTAAAACTAAGATAAACTTATACACATGAATTTTGTGTCTAAAACATATGAAAAGAAAACGATGATAAATATTCAAATTATTTAAAGAGAAAGGGTTATACCACACAACTATATTTTTTACAAAATAACTCGTAAGGCCATCTTCCCCAATGCCTGCTGCTCAGGCGACACACATTCATATCTCTCCCACAATGCATCCAATTACACAATCAATACGATTAATTTAAAAATAAGTTATTAATCAAACAAATATTAGCTAACAATTTATCAAACCATACCAGCCACTCTCCCCACAGAGCCTCCCAACATCTCAGCCCTTCCAGTACAGCAGTGGATCAAAGAAGCGGCCCTTCACAAGGACGCTGATCTTCGTTTTTGCCGGACACTCCAGGATCCTGATAAAGAATAGCATTAATAAGTGAACAAGAATAACTACCAAAATCATTAAAGTGTCAAATACTGCATTATGTGATTTTCTCACTTACTTGTCATCCTCGGTAAGCGTAATTCACTGAGGATCGATGCTCATTCCGCATGTTGGTCCATGGTCTCGATGAGATCCTACAAAAGCCAACATTAATACAGTTCAAATATAATTTAAATATAAGGTAGACATGACGATTAAATGCTAATATCAAATATACCCGATGTCGTCGAACCTACTAAAAACACTACAAGAAAAGACTTTTTTTGCATCTAATTTTTCGCGACGAAGGGATTCTGTCGCTAAATGTATTTATACCGATAGAATTATCCATCGGTAAAATTCTGTCATTAAATAGTAGTACCAACGCAAGAAACCATCGATAATAATTTTTGGCGACGACTTTTACCGGCGAACTTTACTGTTGCTAAAATATTTTTAGGGAAATTTTTTTCAAGGGTTTAATGAAAATTTTTAAACGACGGAATTTTAGCAACGGTGTAATTCCGTCGCTAAAAGTCCTTGATATAAACTCCTGGATATGGTTTTCTCTCTTAGAAAATCTGAAAAAAGCTCCGGCTATCCCACCGTCGTTCTCACCTCCTGCCCCACCCTCCGGCGACTTTGACGACACCCCCCATCCTTCCCTGACGCAGCGTGACCAAGCCCTCCACCTCCACTGCCTCTGCGCCACCAAGCCTCCACTGCCGCCGCGCCACTAATGTCGCGGCCCTCCGCTGCCGCCGGCAAGAATTACCCATCTTCTGCATTAGAAGGTAAGTCCATTAGCAATTATTTTTTCTTCCCAACAATCTTTAATCTATATCTATGCATGTATGTGAGTTATTTTCGATTGGCTCCTCTAGAGATGCTGTTTTTTCAATACAATCTTTTTTCTCCGTGACCACATCATGTGATATTAGCATCCATTTTTGCTGTTACTATATATCTAGCTTTCTTGATTTGGGGATCTGCTACATTGTAGTAGATAGTTTCATGGAGATATAGAAAAAACGTGACATCTCTCTCAAGATTGTATTACCAAAAAGGAATATTAATCGTCGAGTTATGAGGTACGTAATACCATGTGTATAGAATCAATCAATGGCTCATTTGGACATTCATAATGCTGAAACTAATGAACTCATTTGGAAAACAATGTCTACTACTACCAGTAAGTCATCGAATATTTCTTGAATGAATAACCTTAAGAATTGACAAATCACTATTATGAAATCATCACTATCACGTCATCATAGATTTGTGTTAAAACTTCTCTAATATAAATGTTTCCAAAAATCGGCAAGTAAAAGTATTTATGTCATAAGCTAGCTGCGTAACAAATCCAACACATAGCAAAGTCTCGTACATAAACCATTATTGGATCACCACAGTCATGCTAAGCTGGAATATGAGCTTTGAAATTAGGAAAAAAAAATAAAAATGAATGTAATGGTAATAGATATAATGTACTGCAATTAACAGATAAGATGGAAGGATAATAATTCTTTGACTCTCCGATCTCTGAAAATTACATCACGTCATATTTATCACCCTTACACTTAAAATTTTTACTTGAACGAATTTTGAAATGGCATGGGTTTATGAAGCTCCCCTGGTCTATTTTCCTGAGAAAATACATAATTCTCAACAACATAGGCATTTTACATGAGGTCTAATTAATAGGAAACAACTCTTAAAAAAGAGGCCAAAGAAAGAAATGAAAACAAATATCTATTGTAAAACTCACGATAGAAGTTCATAATAGGCTTCTTCCCATTCGCAATGAGTTCAAGCTTGAAGGCATCTCCTACTGCAATTCCATTTGCCTTAAAGAATTCACGACATCCACGTCCAATGATCGAGCGTTTTCCCTTGCACCGCAGTGTTGCTGGCCATGAACTTCGCTCTTCATACATGAGAATCATTTCACATTTTCTGCAACTTAGACCATGTGACCTACAAAACTTCGTTGGTATATGCTGTAACCAGCACATCGTAGATTAAAAAGAGGCATTCAATTATTTTATATGCTGCAAGGAGTATAATAGTGTGGCAAGGCGTTGTTGTCTGCAGTGTCTATGTGGATTAATGTATGCCATATGCAATATAAGCATGTAGGTTCTTATCCTCACTCAGCATTGGATTTAGCAACAAAATCTTAGAAGGAAAACCTTGTTAACTTCAAATTTTACTTCCCCTTCCTTTAAAAATTAAAAGTACAAGTTTGCGTCACATAATGATATTACATCTAGCACTACTGTAACATGTGTAATTACGATTTAGTAGAAAAGTACGATGTACATAATCCACTTGCTATACAAGTGTTGGTTTTTTTGTGTCAATAAACATCTATACTCACCAAATACCACTTGCCGAAACTACATGGTGTCACTATTGACTGGAAATATGGACGATAACCAGGTCTGAGACATGTAGCTTTCACTTTTCCAAGACAATCAACTCCCTTGCCTTTAATAACTCGTTTGATCCTTCAAAAAAATTTATTCAGATTAAGCCACGTGATCGCACAGAAAATTAAAATTCAGTTTCCGTTTGGAGACATCAATAAGTACTATAGTAACTTCTTCTTGGATTAAGGCAAAGTGAAATAGTCTCTAATTGCAGAATCACACATATAATGTCACTATGCATTCTCTTAGATTGCATTTCCCATTTTGCAGTAATGCAATAGCTATCTGAGATATCTGTGATTTAGTTCTAATTGTTAGAATTCTCTATATTATGTTAACTATGCATTGAGTATTTGAGAATTTAGAATTGAGATTGTTGATTGTGCATTTAACATTTAAGAATTGAGATTGTTGACGGAGGATGGGACCCAATTGAATTGAATGTTAGATTTTTATTAATTTGTATTGCATTGAGCATTTGAAAATTGAGAATTGAAATTGTTGACGGAGGATGGGACCTAATTGGATTGAGATACCTGTTAGTTAGCACAGACACGGATACCGCATCTGATCGACGGTGTTCGACTTTTAAAAAATAAATCAATGTATGCCGATATGTCCGAACGGGTTTGCGTCCAACTGTTGCAATGTATCGAAATGCAAGTTCCAAGGGATAAAGAGTCACGACTGCCACGTATTCATGGAGAGATTCATTCATATTGCCTTCCGGGGACTGTTGCCACGAGTTGTTTGCGAGACTTTGATTGAATTATCTCATTTCTTTCGAGATATATGTTCTTCTACGATCTGGGTGAGTAACATGAAGGTGCTTGAGAAGAACATTCTGGTGACGATTTGCAAGCTGGAGAAAATCTTCCCACCTTCGTTCTTTGATTCAATGGAGCATCTGCCTATTCACTTGGCATATGAAGCTAAGATGGGTGGACCTGTGCAATATCGGTGGATGTATCCTTTCGAGAGGTAATCTTTAAATTGTTACAGTTGTTCGTTTACACTTAATGCGACACCTGTTATCATTGATATTCCACCTAACTCGATTCGCTAAACTTCTAGGTTCATGTTCCATTTAAAGAAAAAAGTCCGCAATAAGGCTCGGGTTGAGGGCTCAATTGCGGAGGCTTACGTAATGGAAGAGCTTGTAAACTTTTGTAGTCAATATTTCGGGCCTGATGTTGATACAAGGTTAAATCAACTAGGCCGAAATGACCCCCGATCAAGCACAAATTTGGAAGGGCAATTGTCAATATTCAAGCAGTCAGGTAGTCCGTTCGGCCGAACGTATACTCGATGGCTAACGGATGAAGAGTACAGTGCTGCAACAATATATGCCCTTCTAAATTGCGATGAAGTTTCGGCATTCGTTGAGTAAGTTAATTTCTTAATTCACTTACATTACTGTACATAATTGGAAAGTGTGTGATAAGCGAGTAAACTATATTGGTTTGCAGTGAGTTCGATGCGGAATCTTTAATCACTGATCCCGCTGAACTTGAATCTCATCGGAAATCACAATTTGTACAGTGGTTCAAAAGGCGTGTAAGTCTTTAACGAAATTATATTATGTGTTATATACAGTTCTGTGGCCAATTAGTATACTGATTTATCCTTAATTTTTACCGTCATCTACAATAGGTTCAGTCAATGGATAGACCAGTGGCCTCCTGCTTGAAATTACTAGCTCAAGGCCCTAACAAACAAGCATCCTGTCATGGAGGCTATATCATCAACGGGTTTAGGTTTAACGTAAAAGATGATGACCGAACAAAACAAACCCAAAACAGTGGAGTCTTGGTCAACGGCGACTGTTATGCTGAGAATTGCATGGACTTTTACGGAGAGCTAGATGAGATTGTTGAGCTAACATATCTGGGTTTCCAAAATTGCCTGGTAATGTTCAAGTGTACGTGGTTCGATGTCACATGCAGTAGAGGAATCCGTGTTAGCTCTCAAGGGATTGTAGATGTCAATGTCAAGTCAAGACTTGCATCAGACGAGCCCTTTGTGTTTGCTAGTCAAGCTGCACAAGTCTTTTACGCGGAGGACGTCGCCAATCCCAAATCTCATTGGTATACAGTTATCAAGTCCAAGAAATTGCCCGTGACATATGACAGTGAGCTAGACACCTTTCAAGCCGACCAACCACCTGTCTTGTTACCTGTTGAGGTCAACAACGAGGAGGACGATCTTCCTCTTCCAACAACACTTCATGTAGGAGAAGAAGTCGTAGATGATGACGTGGAAGACGGAAAAAGTGTTGGAGATGATGTGACTGAGTCTACTGATGAAGAGGATGAATTAGAAGATGAAGAGGACGACGAGTCTAGTGATGAAGATGATGATGATTCCCAAACTGAAAATGATTGACTTAAATGTTGTAACATCACGGAAAAAATGTAGTTACATTTTAGAACTTGGTTCATATTGATGTGTTTTTGCACCTCCGTTCATATATATAGTTACGATGATGATTTCTGCCAAATTATTATTTTTAATGTGTTAATGTCTTTGCAATTTATCTATACGAAGTCAAATATGGATAGGATACGGGCTATTCGTGGCCGGGGTGGATGCCGAGCTACTTCCTCCCCGGTGGATCCCACCTCATCATTGCCTACTGATGACGAGGCACAGAGTGCTCGCGTATAGCAGACGGGGCCCCAGCCGTCACCCTAGCATGATGCAGATTCCTCCCACACGCGCATTGATTCTCCTTCTTCTGTGGGTTCTACCTCAGGTATAGTTGATAACGGTGTTTAGTCAATTTTCGCTAGCCTTATATTTAAAGTATATTTGAACTGTATTAATGTTTGTGTTTTGTAGGATCTCGACGAGGCCGTGGCCCGACACGTGGGGTACGCATCGACCTCCAGCGTAAACAGAGAGTTACGCTCACCCAGGAGGGCCAGTAAGTAAAAAAAATCACATCATGCCTTATATTTAAATTTTTGGGGTGTTAATTTATATTTGAACTGTATTAATTTATTTATTTACTTCTTTGGCAGGATCCTAGAGAATCAGGCGAGGAAGAAGATCGACGTTCTTGTGAAGGGCCGATTCTTCGAGCCACGCCTGTACTGGAAGGACTGGGATGCCGCTACGAGGGAGTCCTTATGGGAGGAGTGGCTGGTACGTTGAAGTATTTTTTTTGTGATAGTATTTGTTTAATTGGAATTTAGTATTTAAATTAATTTGTGTTATTGGATGCCTTGCAGGAGGGGTTCACGTTTGACTCGCCTGATCAGCAGGCGCTGGGGCGGCAGGCCTTTTTTGCTTACATTGGCAAGAATTACTACCGATGGCTCCACGACGCTCGGGACCGGTGGCACACGACATCATCTGAAACATGAATGCGGTCAAACACCCAGATCTGGAGGAGGATAAGATCATAGCTCCGACGTATAATCAGACGCACGTGCGGAAGAAGGACAAGGACGAGGTGCACCGGGCGGGCGACTACGTTTCAGATATTGCCGGCGAATCGATGTAAGTCAATTTGTTTAAGTTGTTAATTTTTTGTCTAATATTCAATGTTTGTTGCTTTAATTAATGCCCTAACATATCTTTAAATCAATGTTCTTACAGGCCTCGTATGAACAGCTTAGGGGGTCTAAGCAGCAGTCCGGACAGCCATCAGCGTCCACTAGTACAGGTGCGAGTACTGGGGGGCTGAAGTGATGGCTGGATACACTGGATGTCGTCAATCGTCCACTAGCACGATTGCACATGCAGTGATAGTAGTATCCCCACCCCCCGCTGCCCCTCCACAGACACTGGCTCCTCTGCGTCCGTTGGCCAAGAAAGAGATCCAGCGCATTGCTACGGTTGTGTTGAGGATGGTCAGGGAGCAGGATCAACAGGGCACCCTGCTGGACATGCCGAGCCGGCCCCGGATTAGCAGGATCCAGATCCGGGACTTGGCAACCCCCAATGAGCCCCTTCTCGTGCCCAGTCCCAGCTTGCCCCCTACCCCCCCACCGCCCGGCTTGTACTCTTCTCCCTCCCCTAATCGGCTACATCCAGTTCTGGGCTTGTACATTTTATTTTTTATTATAATAAACATTTTATTAAAGTTGATTATATATAGTTGCTTATGTCTTGGGGATTGTACGTTGTTGTTGAGGATTGAATTTTTTATTACAGGTTTGAGCATTAGAAAAATTAAAATATATTTTTAAAAAAATTGACTTTTAGAGACGGATTAATTCCATCGCTAAAGTGTACTTAGTTCTAAGATTTTAGCGACAGAATATTCTATCATTAATAAATCTCATTTAATGACGGAATATCCAGTCGCTAAAAATTATATTCCATCGCTAAATATTTACCATTAAATTAATTTTACAAAAAAAATTAAATTAAAATACGTAAAATAGAATTAGCGGCGGAAGTTCTGTCGCTGAAATTTCAATATTAGACGACGAATTTTTAAATTCTGTCGCAAAACTTTTAGTTACGCCCTTTTATATTAGGGACTTTTAGCGACAATAATTTTATCGCTAAAAGTTTTAGTGACGAAATTGAGGGTTTTAGTGACGGATTTCCTCGTCGTCAAAAACCTTATTCCTTGTAGTGAAAAAGGAACCGGTGTGCGGCTGGAACGGAACGACCTCGACTACGGTTGTAGCTGGGTTCAAGTTTGCTGGATGGTCATGCTATGTGCCTCGTCATCAATAAGAGATGCTGAGGACCCAGCCACCAGCGTGGATGCAGTTCGGCGTCCACCTTGACCAGGAGTGGCCTATAACATATCCAAAACTGATAACATAAACTTACAGTAAATATTATGTTAGTAATTAGATTCTCTACTATTGAAATTATAGCTCATACCCACAATAGTTATATCCGTTATACATGAATATAAATTTAAGAAATGAATAACATTTATCACTACAAAAATAGTGAGATGTAACGACGTTTATAATAGGACGCTAAAAAGTTCATTATAAGATGCTAAGTAAGAAGCGTCTTTATTTCTCGTATAGGACGCTTCGCAGGGCCCCAAACCGATCGCCTCTATAAATGTCCTAATAGCACATGGGACATCCGCCTCTTTAACGTTTGCCAAAATATATCCCCCAATTTCCGTCTTCCTCTTTTCTTTCTTTCTGGCCGCCATCTCTTCTTGCAACACCGAAATCCAATGTCCCGATGAGCTTCAAGGTCGTAAATCTAGCCAAATCTAAGTTCTCTCTATATCTCTTTTTCTTTCCAACTCTCGCATCTATGCCGTGAATCCGCCACAAGAACCACTACTGAGCTTCTAGGTAGAACCGGACAACAAGCACCCCCTGCCACGGCCACCATTCTTGAGCTACATCTTCATTCTGTGGTTCAATTACAACTCTTAGGTAACTATCATTTACTTTTGTTTCAACCATCTCCTTTTGTGACGAATTATTCTACTATTTCGATACTTGGTTGCATTAATAGATGATTTTGGGTTAATTTTGTTAATTATAGATAAAGAAATGCCATCTCCTTCTTTAGTCTGTATCACCTTTAGGGTTCCTTCTCCGGTGAAAATTTGGGGCTTCCTCATAGGGTAGAATGTTGTCAGATTTGGCCTCTTAGATTGGAGGTGGATCATTATACGATGGATTTTTAGAATAAGTAAAGAAGAGACTCCTTCCCCTCGAAATTTGGCTTAAACCAATTGATGATTTTAGCTTAAATTAAGTAAGTTGAGAATATGGGTTTTGTACTTTTGATATGAATTGGGTAGCTCCGTTAGAATTGATGCAGAAGTTGTTTGACATTTCATGATATTAATCTAGGCAACAGATATTTAGGCAATACGAAATAGTTATCATCAAAGTTCTCCTTCATGGCCAATCAATCCCAGTATCTACGTTGCTATTCTGGTTGAATGACTGTTGAATTATTGTCTGCTCTCTGTGGGAGAATGATTGTTGAGCTATCTTTGTAATTTGGAATTTTCAGTCTGATATCTGTTTCATGTTCCTTCCCCCTTTCCTGATGTTACAGAGTTGTTTGCAAGTGTGGATCTCGTGGGACGGAAAAACAGACACTTAGTGAATGGGAGCGGCATACAGTTTCAAAAACGAAAATGGAAGTCTTGTGTTAGGGTGAAATGTTCAGTGTTACCACTGGAACAATGGGTTTGTACCTGAAGTTCCTTTTCCTTTATGGTTGCTACTTTTCTTTTTCCTAGACCCCTTCTGAGGGGACTTTTTGGTTTATGTGTGTGCATGTATCCAACAAATTAGTACTTACTCATAGAAGTAATATGTAAACATATTCTTATACAATATATATATATATATATATATATATATATATATATATATATATATGTAAGTTTGTTCAAAAGATAGATAAATATATATTTATATCTGTATCCATATATACATACATGTATCTATTTTCTTTCTTTGATAAGTAAGCATATATATATTTTATACAAGTTAATTTCTTGAAGCGAGGATTCTTTTGGACTGCTGAACCTAAGATTACCCTAGCTTCTCCAATTGCAATCTTCTTGTCTTGTGAATATTCTAGAGTAGAATTTAACCCTTTCTGTTAATTCTCTTGCATTTCTTCTATGCGCAACAAGGTGTTTTTTTTCCGTCATATGAGTATCGTGCACGCAGCCTCCTTTATGTTAATTCTCTTAAACATCCTTCTGTAAAAGCATGAAAACAGAAGTTGCTTACATTTTTGCAAGGTATACTCATTGCCTACGCGTTGGCTATTACATCTTTTAAGGAGATATTCCACTTTATTGCAGCAGCACCTATGAAGGAATTGACATCACTGTCTTATATAGTGATAGAAAAATATTAACCTGTTCATGCCGAATGGACAACAAAACGGCGTGCTGTATGTCAATGGGTAGAAGATTGGGACTACAACAAAATTATTATTTATAACAGGTATCAGATCCTTGTACCGACGTTACACTAGATATTCATATTCTTCATTTGATCAAATTTAGATTGTCAATTGGATGCATGCCTTTTTAATCAAAGTCTACGTATTGTACCAAGTTTTATCTGTTACACTTGTAAAAAAGAATATTGTTGATCTCTGATAATTTGACTAGATGCCAAATAGCAGTCCATCAGGCTGCAGCTAAAGCCACGTAAGCTGTTAACATGTATGCCAAATAGTAGTCGATCAGCACGCTCCTGCTTTGCATCAAGAAGTCGGTTTGTGTAGTTTTTTTATTGTGTTCTTTATTCTCAGTTTTTGGGAGAATATATGTTGTTTTTGTGCTGATTTAGTTTTTCTTAACCTTATTTCAGCCTAATGGTCATTTCAAAAGCCAAACCATGATATGATTAAGCATATTAAATCATCACCGAGAGCATTGGCAACCATCATGGAGTGGTAAGTTCTTTATTTTGTATTCATATTTCACCATAGTTTAGCAGAAAAACTAAAGTTGCTAAGACGATCTTCCTAACATCAATTTCTGCTTTATGAGTTGGAATCCTATTGGATACTTTATATATGATTATTTGCCCATTTGTCTAATTTTGCATTTTACTTGTAGTTTGATTGAATGGAACTCAATTGTACGATAGTCGTGTGAATGCTGATGGAAAGTCGAGCAGAGATTTGCAGTCCTTGATGGTGCTTTGTGAGACTTGGAGTAATCTTCATTCATTGATATCATAGCATTGTTTAGTATGTCTTTGGAACAATGTTGTCTTCTCCACGTAGATCATCGAACTTACTCACTTGTTTATATCATTGACAAGCAACTATGTATTTTATGTGCTTGTAACTTGTTGATTTTACGTGTTAGGCATTGTACTAAGAGGTTCATTATATGAGTTGTACATTTTACAAGTGAAATAACATAATTTGTGGATAGCACGATTATAAGTTCTTGTATTTTGAAATTGATTTATTACTAGCTCATTTGTTAAATACTGAAAGTTGTAACATAAAATAATTATATAAATATTTTTTTTTCAAATTTTTTATATTGGGACGCTGAGAAGTGCCCTAAAGATCTAAAACAATACTAAAAAGCGTCCCAATAGGGTTTGATGTGGTTCAGTTTATAGGACGCTCATTTGCGCCTTATTAGGCGTTACCCCTATAGAGGCGCTTATGTGCGTCCTAATAACTTATTGTGACGGCCTCTAATGGGGTGACATTGCAACGCTATCCAAAGCGTCTTTACGTTAAAAGCGTCCTTATATGATACTTGTAAGGACGCTAAGGCGTCCTTACAACCTATTTTTGTTGTAGTGTATGGTCCATCGATGATACCCACATTTTTTAGAAAACTAATATCTACTGTATTTTCCTTTCCCGATAACTCGAGCTTGTTCAAATTGTGAAATGGTATATCAATTTTTAACTTTTTAAATTCTTCCTCACAGATAAGAAGCATGTTTTTAGGAGCAACTATAAGAGGTTTGAATTCCGGATGCAAGTTCAAAATGACTGTAGAAACACTCTAGTCACGAGGGTTTTCCCTGTACGTGTAAGATAATGCATCCACCTCCAGCACCAGAGATGGGCTTGTCCAACTTGTCAAATATATATACATACACACTCCCATTATGTTCTTCCACATAAACTCGAGACCTCCACATTGATGGCAGTATAAATTTTCAGCTTCATGTACCAAATCTCACACTGTGTCGTTATCCATTTGTAACTGATAAGAGAAACTTATGGTGAATATTATGTTAGTAATTAGATTCACTACTATGAACTGGATGAACGAGTAACATATTACTATTGACTAATCAAGTACATTTCGCAATTGGGACTTGACTTTTTTATGTAGTAAAACTAAGTGAAATATTCAAGTTACTTATTACAAGTCATAAACGTTACAACATTACAAGTTAATCATCTTCATTTTGAGAATTATCATCATCTTCATTTTCTTCATCCTCTATCAACTTGTAATTCATTTTCGTCAGTAGACTCATCCTTATCATTTTCGACACTTTTAACATCTTCCTATGCATGATCTACGATTTCATCTCCTAGATAAAATATTGGTTAAAGAGGAAGATCGTCCTCCTCATTCACATTAACAGGTACCAAGGCAGGTGCTTGGTCAGCTTGATAGGTTTTTGCCTTATTGTCATATGCGACTGGTAATTTTTTTGACTTGATAACAGTAAACAAATGAGATTTATGATTTGCGACATCTTCTGCGTATAACACTTGTGCAGCTTGACTAACAAACACAAACGGTTCGTCTAATGCAAGTCTTGACTTAATATTGACATTTAGAATCCCTTGTGAGCTAACACATATTTCTCTAGTGCATGTAATATCTAACCATGTGCACTTGAACATCACCAAGTGATTTTGGCTACCCAGATACGTTAGTTCTACAATCTTATCCTCTCCATAAAAATCCATGCAATTTTCATTAAAACATTCGCTGTTGACCAAGACTCTCACTATTTTGGAATTTTTTTAGTTCAGTCATCATATTTTGTGTTCAAACTAAACCTATTGACAATATAGCCTCCATGACAAGATGTTTGTTTACTTGGGCCTTAAGCTTGTACTTCCAAGCAGGAGTCTACTTGTTTGTGGACCAATTGAACCTTTAATAAAAGGCGGTGGAAATTACATAATATATCAACATACCAGTAAATCACATAACTCTATATGACACAGAGTATAGTTTGGTTTGAGACTTATAATATGACTTTTGAACCACTCAAGAAATTACGATTTCTGATAAGATTTAAGTTTACCAGGATCAGTGGTTTGAGATTCTGTATCGAACTCACTATAAATCGATATAGTTAGCCCGTTGATCACACATTTTCAAGTGTTTACAATAATTATTTGAAACATTAATTTACTCAAGGAAAGCTGAAACTTCTTCACAATTTAATTAGAAGAGCATATATTGTTGTAACGCTTCTCTTCATCTATTAGGTACTGAGTATAGGTTCATCCGAATAGACTACCTGACTGCTTGAATATTAATAAATGTCCTTCTAAATTTGTGCTCGCTTTGGGCTCATTTTGAACTAGTTGAAATAACATTAGGCCCAAGATATTGGTTACAAAAATTGACAAGTTCTTCCATTGTGCACTCCTCAGCAATTGAGCCCTCAACACGAGCATTATTATGGACTTTTTTCTTCAGATGAAACTAGAAGTTTATGAAAAAGAGTTAAGTAAAATATCAATGATAATAGGGTTTGTATTATGTGTAAATGAACAATAGAGTGTACCAAATATCCAAGATATAAAATATGGAGCATGAGCCGATACATTATTTTATAAAACACTTAACTTCTCCAGATTGCTCAAATTGGACATCCAAAGGCTCATTACAAAGCATTACTTTGAAATTTCCTAATGCGGGCAACCGAATCATGTTTCTCGGCGGAATATGGAGTTCATTCGTGGAGTTGATATCGTGTCACCTGTGATTGTGATATTGCCTTATGGGGACACGATTTAGGATTAACAGTTTAAAGTTAAAAATTACTTAAGCGTTTGGTTTAGGGATGTATTTAGGGTTAACGTTAGGGTTTTGGGTATAGCTAGGGTTAGGGTTACATTTTGGGTTTATGTTTTAAGATATACGTATGGCTTAATTAGGATTAGGATTGTATTTAGGGTTATGGTGTAGGGTTAACTAGAGGTTAATTAAGGTTTAGGGTTACGGTTTAATTAGGGTATAGGGTTAATTATCGTTAGGGTTTAATTAGGGTGTAGGGTCTAGTTAGGGTTTTGGATTTAGAGTTAATTAGGTTTTATGGTTAAATTAGTGTTTAGAGTTTGATTACAATTTAGGGTTGTATTAATTAGGGTTTAGGGTTTAGAGTTGATGATTTAGGATTCAATTACGGTTTAAGGTTTAATTACAGTTTGGGTTTATAGTTAGTCGATGATTATATGATACTTATCTTTTTTTATAGCTTTTAATTATCATTTGACAAGTTAATTAGCTTAAAATTATGTCCAGAGCTGGTGTCCATTACTTTATAATTATGTCTAAGATGGTTATGGCAGGAGATAAAATTATATCCATCTATTAAAATTATATATCATACACACTATAACAAATACACATATACAAGGAGATGAGGGGCTCGGCGGGAAAAGGACTGTACCGTGAGAATGTTAACATATATTTTTTTTCCAAGTATCAATAAAATTTAAACACATTATAACAAATACAATATAATTCAAACACATTATAACAAAATTAATACATTATAATTACGAAAAAAAACATACTCGATGTGTGGGGTTTGATAGCCGGCAAGGTGGACGGTAGCGTTAGGCAGTGAAGCAGTGCTGCAGGGGTAAATTTGCTGTGGGACGTTGGGGAGGGTGACTGATACTGGAAGGAGGGGGAGGCTGACGGAAGGTGGGAAAGGCGACTGGAGGTGGGGCGGCGCTGCAGTAATAGTGGGAAGGGCGACCAAAGGTGGATCGCCAGTGGAGTGGAGAGATGAAAGAGAGAACGGGGAGAAGAAGAGAAGAAATTGGGTTTTTTGCAATTAAAACACTTTAGTGAAGGATTTTACTGTCACTAGAAGTCTGTTGGTAAAAGTAAATTTTTTATAAATTTTTTCGACTTTTAGCAACGGAGTTTACGCAGCTAAAAAGCTGTCGCCAAACTTTAATTTTTTTTCAATTTTTTTTTGACTTTTAACGATGAAAAATTCCGTCCTTAAGAGTTTGTCGCTAAAAGTAAATAACTTATGACTTTTAGCGACGGGCTTTTAAAGTTTGTCGCTTAAAGGCATAAAAGATTTGGAAAAAATACTTTTAGTGATGGATTATAGTTTTCGCTAATAGTCCTTCGCTAAAACTATTTTCAAAATTCACCCGAAAAATAAAATACAAGAAATACATTTTAGCAGTCGCTAAAAGTCTGTGCTAAAGGTTTTTAGCGATCAAAATGTCCGTCGCTAAGAAGCTTTGACGACAGACTTTTAGCGACTAGGTTTTTCGTCACTAAAGGTGACTTTTAGCGTTGATTTGTGTCTGTTGGTAAAGATCCTTTTTCTTATAGTGAATTGGTCAAGTTCCAAGGACTTAAACAACTTGATTCCAACCTTGACTTTTGACTTCTTGAAATTTCAAGCTGGAAAATATTGTCCAAAGTGGTACTTAAGGCTTGAAACTTTACTTTATCTCAACCTAGTGTTGTAATCTTTGACTAGTGGAACCACACCAAATTGACGAAGACGGATGAAAGGACAAAAACTTACGTGTCTTCCAACTGCTTCACTAGTTTAGCGCGTAATCTTCTTCATCAAATGAAACACAAGCATAGAGTCTTAAAATATAGCTTTGTTTGAACTTTTGCTTTAGGTCCGGTTTGTTTAACGAAAATTGCTTCACGGAAAATGCTTTTCGAGAAATACTTTTTCAGAGTATGCTTCCAGAAATAGCAGTTCTTGAAAACATTTTCATCAATTTTATTTTCCGTTGTTTGGTGTCGTTCAATGATATAGATATCTATACCAAAAAAAGATATGTTTTTCACTATTTGGGCATATCTCTATGTGTGTGTGGGGTGTGTGGGTGTGTTTAGGGGTGGTTGTGTGGCAGACAGGCATGTGCCTGTCAGGGGGACGGGTGGGTGGGTGGGTGTCAGGGTGTGTGTGTGCGTGCGCGTGTGCATGCGCGCGAGAGTGTATGTAAGTGTGTGGGTGTGTGTGGGTATGTGTCTTCAGTTGTCCGGAAAATGACTTATCGAGTTTTAAACGGTAAGTAATTTTCTGACATTTTGTCCTTCAAAATAAGTTGATTTAAATTAAAATTTATCCGTTGAAAAGTTTTATGCAAGCACCAAATACCAAAAAATCTTTTTCGGAAAACGATTTTCGTAAAACAAACGGGCCTTGGTTGAAAAGACTTTGTATATCCTTTCCCTGTACCCCAATGGTCCATATATTTAGGCTAGGAGCTAGACATGATTTATAAAATTCCATACTATTCGCCTAGATTCTTTAGTCAAAGTGATTTTGTCTAATTTTCACTTGGAAATGATTGTTTGTTAAAATCTAATCTTGTTTTGGCATGTGATGGGAATAAGAGCCACGAATAGACCATTTACTGGGGTTAACCTTTCAAGTTGGTCCACTTTCCAGGCGCTGAATCATTTACTAGTCAACAAAATTGTATTATTGACTAGTGAGAATTAATTTATGGTTTCTAGAACTGATATAGTATAAATAGATCCCTAGCGCCCCCCACCCCCCTCGTGCACATACATACACACACGCACGACACTAAGACCAAGCAGATCATCCTTGCATAAAAGGTGGTGTTTGCCCCTCAGATCTGCCTTATTTGCTTTCAAATTGTGAGCTCCTTTATTTAGGGAAGGGTAACCCGGCCATACATTAGGATATAACCTAACGCAGTTGTATAACAAAATACAAGCAATAAGACATCATCAACATACCCACTCCATAATCCAAAACCATACATAGAAGCATATTTATTAAGAAACTCATAACATCCAGTACACAAGCAGGAATTTTAGAAGTCTGTCAATCCCATGAATACTTTTTGACCTTATTTTCGGGGAAGAAGTTGTTGAACCAGAATCCATCTTCCATCACATACCAGAAGCATTTCTGATAACCAAAAATAAATTGCGTATTGCAGCTTTCAGCAATATGCTTCACATCAAAAACAACAAAAGATTTGGTCTTTGAGTTCCACCAGAAGGTACAGAAGAAGAGCGTGGTTCTGCCGATATTGGGGCGAAAATGCCATTTGTAATGTTCACCAGGTTGAAGGGTACGGTATCCAAGATCATTGTCTTTGGACTGGCAGTGAAATAATAATAGAGGAGAGTTCTCTGGGAGGAAGTTAACGATATGAACCTCGTATGGATAAATGAAAGTAATAGATGATGTTCTAGCCAGGAGTGATAGTAAGATGACAGAAAGATAAAGATTTCTTATGTAGTTGTTCATGTTGTGCATGCTGTATGACTCTCCAAGCTAAAAACCTTTTATAATGAGGTGCTAACACCAACGTCTCGTGCTCTTACTTTGGATATGCTCTCGTTACAATCTTGTAGATTATCGTAATAAAAACTCATATAGGTAGATATTCATGACCGGCTTTTAGATATTCAGAATCATCTCTTTACCGTTTGTAGATTCTCGTAACTCATATGGTTTGATATTATGTTACCTGGTAAATGCAGTATATAATGAGAAGCTCACACCAATATCTTCATCATATTTATTTGACTTCAAATGCTTTCCCCGCAATCTTGTGAATATATTCGCAATCGTGACACATACATATAGATATTCATAATCGGCTTATAGATATCCTGTCATTTGAAACATAGGTTTCTAAGATGTATCATTGACATTGGGTAAATATGTAAATTTGGAATATGGGTTACATCATGGGGAATTTCCTTGCATCTATGTATGTACCCAAAGTATGGACGTAGACACATAAGTTCAAGTTTAAAACCAAAGTTAGCAAAGTATAAATTGATACATGCAGTTTGACTTACAAGGATTATATATAGACAAGGATACATAGAGGATGCTTGAGGTTAATTTTGGGATGGTCAAACCTGATTTAATGGATTAAATCAGGTTTGTGAGTGTTTGGTAAAAGAGATTATGAGATTTAATGTAACTAAAAAAACTGATTAAATCCATAATCTTGAAAAGTGAGGATTATGAAATAATCACTTTTTTCATAATCAGGTTTGACCTTTTAATTTACCATCCCATCTTTATATTTTTCATAAAAAGTCATTTCATACCCTTTTAACTAATTACTGGGTGTGACTTTTAATTAGCTTCTGGAGGTATATTTTCTTCTACACTAATAGAGAGAGGGAGTACAATAGTTCATCAAAAGTCGCCTTCTTCCTCTCCACTATTTTCTATACACTCTTATACCTTTAATTTAGAATAAAAAGTGACAACTTGTATAGGTAGATGAACATAGCTTCTTCAATAATTTTTTCGTATATTGTAATTATTTTCAAATAAAAGTTATATAAACGTTACTTCACTAGATGGATATTAGAAATTTTATTTACGTAGTGTCCTTTATTGTCATTTTGCCATATCAAAACTGATTTAATCACTTTCTACCAAAACATTTTTTGAAACTTTAAGCTAGTTCACAACTAATTTTACCAAAAAGCAAACTGATTCTGCTTAAAGTAGATTAACTCTGATTTTAAAAATTGATTCAAATTTAAATTGAAATATGCTTTTCTGAATCAATTCTAAACGGCCTCAGAGTTCTAGTTACTAGTAGAGAATATCTGTAAGCTAGCATCAGCCCTTGCTTTGCCTATGTTCAGGCCATTCAAAACCATCTCATGCTTAGTACAAAAAAAAAAAAAAAAGGAACCTCTGAAGAAATAATCCTCAGTTGATCCTTATAAAACATATTCCAATTTGATCGATATGAAACTTCTCTTAGTTCAAGACTTCTTCCTTTGTTTGATTCCAGCCTTCTAAAAGTCTGACTCCTACATAACACACTTGTCAATATATCAATCTTGAGACTATTTAACTTATCCGCTTTCGTAACCTATACTCCGAATGTAATGCTTAAGTATTACTTAAGATATATATTGTATACCCTAAAGTACTCTACGAAGGACTTTGGGTATTTTAGTAGGGAACACTGGAAATTGTTAGACCAGAGATTTTTAGAAGAGTAGCCATGGTTTTAAACTTTTAGCCCTTAAAATGCTCTGTAAGGAACTTAACCTCTTCTTCTTTTATATATATATTTTTTGTTTTTTTTAATTCCAAAAAGGCTAAAGACCAAAATGCGAAGCTCAACGTGCTTTGGACTCCAAATTATGGCAACTAAGAAGAAATTAGCTTTAATTTTGGTTTCAAGTAGGTGCAACTCCTGAATCATTAGGCCCGTCGGGCAGTGAATCATTATTTTGCTCATTGTCGATAAGAAGGGATGGTAAAAAAATCCGAACCCGCGAATTTCCGCCCCGCCCCGCCCCGCCCTGATAGGAGCGGATTTTTTTGACTTTGACCGGGTCGTGGGGCGGATATGGTATTTTTTTTAAAAATCCGCAGCGGGTTAGGGTCGGATATGGTATTTACTTATACCCGCCCCGCCCCGGTATATTTACCCTAATAGATTACTTAATCTTAGCCGTCCATCTATACCATATATATATGACTATTTTCCAGCAAGCCCTAATTTGAGATTTCTGCATTCCTCTCCAATCTTGACAGCCACTCACGGCGCACGGCTCGGCCACGCGCTCTCGCCGCTCTCCACCGCACGGTGCACGACTCGGCCACTCTCCATCCACCTCACGAATTGGAGCCCACCGCACCTCGCACGGCTCTCCATCGCAGTACCGCACGGCGACGACGAACCACCACTGCGACGAGCTTGGATCTATTGCGACGAACCAGCAACGCACCACCGCAAGGCGCGATCTCCACTACAGTACCGCACGGCGACGACGAGCTTGGATCTACTGCGACGAACCACCACCGCAAGGCGCACAGCTTTCCACAGCGGGGCGGGGCGGGGCGGGTTCTGAGTTCCTAACTCCACATAGGATCGGTTATGGTATTTTATATACATAACCCGGTCCGGGGCGGGGCAAAATTCATCGACTAGCGGGGCGGGTTCGGATTTTAGAAAATCCGCATCCGACGCGCCCCATTGCCATCCCTGTCGATAAGAAGTCTTTTCGTATTTCTTCTTCTTCTTTTCTCCTTTTTGGAACATTTTAATGTAGCTACAGTGAAAACCATCAACTCCCTTTTCACTTCCTTAACCCAAGATGTGGTGGAGTGGCAAAGGGCATCGAGGGCCAAATATAAATTGCAGTTCCGACTTTCAAAAAAAAAGGCCAATCCCTTTTCACTTCTTCATGTTCTTGTTTTTCATGAGGTCAGTTGTTAAAGGTTTATTTTACCATGATTTGCCTGGGCGATTTCCATGTTGTGGTATTGTGTTTCCGTACAAACCGCCAAGGCAAGACTTGAATATAAGTTTCCCCGGTAGAGGCTTCCAATATGTTTCTTCACAACTTAAGCTCAAGCTCTTTACATGTCGAAGTACTGCACTGGAGTCTCTTCCTGCTTTTGCGTCTTGTTAGTAAGTCCCATCATGCGCATGGAGCGGCACGAACCGTGGAAACAACTTTAGAACTCATGTCTGATTTCTTCCCACGGAGCTGCTAAACTTATGCAGTTCGTAGCTGGCGAATTGTGTGCGTATTCATGTCTTGGATCTGTTGGCAAGACTAATAAGAGATAAAGGTGGACCCATCATTTTTGCACCCGGAGTGACTACTAGGTACCCCCTCGCGATGCTCAAGGGTGTTTCTTATGAGTCTCATCTGCCTCACCGTGCTTTGACTCGTCATTTTTGCAACTTCAACTTGTGCATCAAGAATGAGATTAAAGATCTTTTCCTTCTATTATTATCGTTGGTAGGTACAACACAGAGCGGTCAGTTTCTCTTCTATCAAAGCCAGACTAGCTATTAACAGTGGCATAAAAAAGTCATGTTTAAAGATCATCTTTTTGAGGGGAAAGGAATAGGAGGCAAAGTGGCCCATGACACCTTCCAGAAACTTGTACACATGAATTTTGTGTCTAAAACTATGAGAGAAAACACAATGATAAAACTCACGGTGTGTTTGAAATCACTTATAGTTTTAGTTTTCTGTTTTCAAAAAAATCAAAATCAAAATTAGTTTAGTTTTTATTTTTTACAAAAAATAAATGTGTGTTTGATTACCCAGTTTTTATTTTGAGTTTTTTCTTTGGTAGTGGTTGTGGTGGCGGTGGTGATGGCCTGCCGGTGATGACTGAGTGGGCGGCTGACAGACTGCGGGGGTCGTGGCAGTAGCAGCCGGCGGTGGCTAGTGGCGGAGGGCGGCGGCTGTGGCAGTGGGAGGGGGGTGGTAGTGGTCTCAAAATAAAAACCAAAACTCAAAACTCTAAAATGGGAGTTTTCAAAAATAGCTATGTTTTAAAATTTGGTTTTCAAAACTAAAGGAAAACAAACAAAAACTGTGAACCGGAGAAAAAACTGAAATCAAATGGTTTTCAAACACTATCTCAGTTTTTCAATTCCAAGTGAAAGGGATACATCACTCAATTTCTCCACAAAATTACTGGTAAAATCCTCTGATTCAACCTCTAAATTGGTTAAGTTCCGAAGGCTATAATAGCTTGATTCTACCTTCTTGAAATTTTCAAGCTTAAAAAGGGCAAAGTTGTTATTAATCGATGGCTTGAAACTTTATCCCAAACTAGTGCCATGATCATTGACCGGTGGAACCAAGCGAAATTGAAGATGGAGGAAAGGTGAAAAGGCTCACGTGTTTTGCAAGTGCTTCATTAAAGAACATTAGTGTTTGAGTAGGTATCTATATAATATATAATAAGCAAAGCGAAAGCTTCTTTAAGTTAATTTTCATATTAGTAAGCCTTATATAGTTGAAAAACTAATTCTAAACATTCTGAAACTCTAATTAATTTTATATGTGCCACTAAAGGTCTGAAATATTATCTTAGATGGGATCCTTATTTCTTCATAAGTTAATTCCTATATTAGTAAGCCTTATCTGATTGGAAAAATAATTCTAAACGTTTTGAAATTCTAACTAATAAATTGATTAACTTATTAGAACTTAATTTTGAGTATTGTATCCTCAAATCCACTCACCAATATAAATATAAAAATTAATATATTTAGAAAACAAAAAAATATTATCTTTAATGAGGCCCTTATTTACCGATAAGTTAATTTTCCTATTAGTGAGCCTTTTATAGTTGAGAATTAATTGTAAACATTCTAAAACTCTAATTAATTAATGAACTAACTTATTAGGATTTAATTTTAACTATTTTATCCTTAAAATCACTTTCTGATATGACTTTACAAATTCATAGATCTGAAAACGAAAATAAAATATTAGATTTATAAAAGAAAAGAAATGATGTCACAATTGAGATTGAAACAATAAAAATAATGTAACAATTGATTCATCTTTAAAATATATTTGTTACAATAAAAAATTTGACATTATTTCTTTTTTTGGTTCAGACCATACGACTAACAAATGACTATATAATTGTTATTAAGTAAAATTACAATAATGGTAAAGCTTACTCTCAAATACGATAGTTGAAAAGGATTTAAAAATAAATAGTTCACATGTCAGTGTATATAAATGTATGCAAATATTAGTTAAAATTTGACCCTAATTTTTTAAGTTTATTTAATTTTGCTTCTAAAACTTTAAATTTACTAATTATTAGGATTTGAATTCGACTATCATGTTCATAAAACTAACTCCCTC